>JAOTOM010004112.1:0-223846 GCA_034440615.1 Ashinkailepas kermadecensis
GGTGCCGTGTGCCAGGTGACTGTGGTCAGTGGGTGCCGTGTGTCCGGGTGATGGCAGTCAGGGGTGCCGTGTGTCCAGGTGACGGCGGTCAGTGGGTGCCGTGTGTCCGGGTGACGGCGGTCAGTGGGTGCCGTGTGTCGGAGGTGACGGCAGTCAGTGGGTGCCGTGTGTCAGGTGACTGTGGTCAGTGGGTGCCGTGTGCCAGGTGACGGCAGTCAGTGGGTTGCCGTGTGTCAGGTGACGGCGGTCAGTGGGTGCCGTGTGTCAGGTGATGCGGCAGTCAGTGGGTGCCGTATATTCGAGGTGATTGATGGCAGTCAGTGGGTGCCGTGTGTCCTGGTGACGGCAGTCAGTGGGTGCCGTGTGTCAGGTGACGGCGGTCAGTGGGTGTTTGTGCGGTCAGTGGGTGCGTGTGTCAAATAGTGACTATAGTCAGTTGGTGCCGTGTGCCAGGTGACGGCGGTCAGTGGGTACCGTGTGTCAGGTGACGGCGGTCAGTGGGTGCCGTGTGTCAGGTGACTGTGGTCAGTGGGTGCCGTGTGTCAGGTGACGGTGGTCAGTTGTTGCCGTGTACCAGGTGACGGCGGTCAGTGGTGGGTGCCGTGTGTCAGGTGACGGCAGTCAGTGGGTGCCGTGTGTCAGGTGACGGCAGTCAGTGGGTGCCGTGTGCCAGGTGACGGCGGTCAGTGGGTGCCGTCAGTCAGTGGGTGCCGTGTGTCAGGTGACGGCGGTCAGTGGGTGCCGTGTGTCAGGTGACGGCAGTCAGTGGGTGCCGTGTGCCAGGTGACGGCGGTCAGGTGACGGCAGTCAGTGGTGCCGTGTGCCAGGTGACTGTGGTCAGTGGGTGCCGTGTGTCAGGTGACGGCGTGTGTCAGGTGACTGTGGTCAGTGGTGCCCAGGTGACTGGGTCGGTTGGTGCCGTGTGCAGGTGACGGCGGTCAGTGGGTGCCGTGTGCCAGGTGACGGCAGTCAGTGGGTGCCGTGTGCCAGGTGACGGCGGTCAGTGGGTGCCGTGTGCCAGGTGACGGCGGTCAGTGGGTGCCGTGTGTCAGGTGACGACGGTCAGTGGGTGCCGTGTGTCAGGTGACGACAGTCAGTGGGTGCCGTGTGCCAGGTGACGCCCGGATGACGGCGGTCAGTGTGGTGCCGTGTGTCAGGTGACGGCAGTCAGTGGGTGCCGTGTCAGGTGACGGGCAGTCAGTGGGTGCCGTGTGTCAGGTGACGGCGGTCAGTGGGTGCCGTGTGCCAGGTGACGGCGGTCAGTGGGTGCCGTGTGCCAGGTGACGGCGGTCAGTGGGTGCCGTGTGCCAGGTGACGGCAGTCTGTGGGTGTCGGCGGTCAGTGGGTGCCGTGTGTCAGGTGACGGCGGTCAGTGGGTGCCGTGTGCCAGGTGCGGTCATGTGACGCAGTCGGTGGGTGCCGTGTCAGGTGACGGCAATCAGTGGGTGCCGGTGTCAGGTGACGGCGGTCAGTGGGTGCCGTGTGTCAGGTGACGGCGGTCAGTGGGTGCCGTGTGCCAGGTGACGACAGTCAGTGGGTGTCAGGTGACGGCGGTCAGTGGGTGCCGTGTGTCAGGTGACGGCGGTCAGTGGGTGCCGTGTGTCAGGTGACGGCAGTCAGTGGGTGCCGTGTGACAGGTGACGGCGGTCAGTGGGTGCCGTGTGTCAGGTGACGACAGTCAGTGGGTGTCGTGATGGCGAGTCAGTGGGTGCCCAGGTGACGGCGGTCAGTGGGTGCCGTGTGTCAGGTGACGGCAGTCAGTGGGTGCCGTGTGCCAGGTGATCTTTGGCGGTCAGCGTGTGTCAGGTGACCTGTGTCAGTGGGTGCCGTGTGCCAGGTGACGGCGGTCAGTGGGTGCCGTGTTGGCGGTCAGTGGCGTGCCGGTGTGCCAGGTGACGGCGGTCAGTGGGTGCCGTGTGTCAGGTGACGGCAGTCAGTGGGTGCCGTGTGTCAGGTGACGGCGGTCAGTGGGTGCCGTGTGCCAGGTGACGGCAGTCAGTGGGTGCCGTGTGTCAGGTGACTGTGGTCAGTGGGTGCCGTGTGTCAGGTGACGGCAGTCAGTGGGTGCCGTGTGTCAGGTGACTGTGGTCAGTTGGTGCCGTGTGCCAGGTGACGGCGGTCAGTGGGTGCCGTGTGTCAGGTGACGGCAGTCAGTGGGTGCCGTGTGTCAGGTGACTGTGGTCAGTGGGTGCCGTGTGTCAGGTGACGGCAGTCAGTGGGTGCCATGTGCTAGGTGACGGCGGTCAGTGGGTGCCGTGTGCCAGGTGACGGCGGTCAGTGGGTGCCGTGTGTCAGGTGACTGTGGTCAGTGGGTGCCGTGTGTCAGGTGACGGCAGTCAGTGGGTGCCGTGTGTCAGGTGACGGCGGTCAGTGGGTGCCGTGTGCCAGGTGACGGCAGTCAGTGGGTGCCGTGTGTCAGGTGACTGTGGTCAGTTGGTGCCGTGTGCCAGGTGACGGCGGTCAGTGGGTGCCGTGTGCCAGGTGACGGCGGTCAGTGGGTGCCGTGTGCCAGGTGACGGCGGTCAGTGGGTGCCGTGTGTCAGGTGACGGCGGTCAGTGGGTGCCGTGTGTCAGGTGACGGCGGTCAGTGGGTGCCGTGTGCCAGGTGACGGCGGTCAGTGGGTGCCGTGTGTCAGGTGACTGTGGTCAGTGGGTGCCGTGTGCCAGGTGACGGCAGTCAGTGGGTGCCGTGTGCCAGGTGACGGCGGTCAGTGGGTGCCGTGTGTGTCAGGTGACGGGGCCCATTCAGACGCGGCGCAGGTGTGCCGGCACAGGTGTGCCGGCACGTGTCGTTGGCGCAGCTGTATCGAAGGATGATGTCAGATCGTTCATGTTCAGGCGTGCAATTAAACACGTGTAGACGGAAGGAGAGGAGGGGAGGTCTGGGCGGCAACAGCCGTAGAGGTGACGCTGGGCCGCCCGCACAGACGCGTCACGGCCAGTGTGACAGGCGGTCACTCGCTGTGTACGGCAGTGGTGTGGCGGATACACCACGAGCGTCACGGCCAGTGTGGCAGGCGGTCACTCGCTGTGTACGGCAGTGGTGTGGCGGATACACCACGAGCGTCACGGTCAGTGTGGCAGGCGGTCACTCGCTGTGTACAGCAGTGGTGTGGCGGATACACCACGAGCGTCACGGCCAGTGTGGCAGGCGGTCACTCGCTGTGTACAGCAGTGGTGTGGCGGATTCACCAACAGTGGTGTCGCGGGAGTTTTCTGTACGATTGTGGCTATTTGTATATACGAATTGCAATCTGCAACCAAAATATACATGGGTAGAGCGAAGAGGAACAAAGTGAGCACGGGCGAGACGTCCGAGACTTGCAGAATTCAGCCCTATGTGACCAGCCTGGTTTCACAGCGCTGAATTCCGCAGTTTGTCTGTTGCTAGATATGCATGCTGCCCACTCCTTGCGAAGCAGGCCAGGATGCATGCTGCGCGCAACGTGGAAATAGCATGTTTATGGCATAGCAAAGGTAGCTTCGCATGGCCGCCCTGCGTTCAATCCCTTTGGTCATCGTCACTCCAACAACTGAACTTCCGGCAGCAGCGCAGTCCGCTGGCACCAGCAAGCTATAATGCAAGCGTCGTAGCTGCATATTCAAAGGAAACATTTTGAGCTTGTGGAGTCGGAGAAATTTTTAAACCCTTTTGGTTTTTTAAACTTTCAAATCTCCTTTTTTTACTACCATTTTATTTTATCTTTTTTGCTTTTTATGTGCCCCGGGTGAAAAGTTGGAAAGAAAACAAAAAACACCCCCCGCGGGCCAACAAGGGAAGGAGGGAAAAAACCTTCCCCCTCCCTTTTGAAAAAAAAAAAAAGACCCCCCGCCGGGGGGGTAAAAAAATCCCCCCCCTAACCCTTAACAACCAAAAATAGGATTTAATTAAGTTTATTTTTTTAAAAAAGAGAAAAAAAAACACCAACTACCCCCCCCCCCACCTGCACATTTTTAAAAACAAAAAAGAAAAAAAAAAAAAAGAAAAAAAACCCCCTACCCCTCCCCCCACTATCCATATTAATTAATTATTTTTAGGTTTTGGAGACCGTGGACTTGTAGGGTTGCCAAGCCCCCACCCCCCCCGGTTGGGGGGGGGGGAAAAGTGAAAAAAGAGAAAAAAAAAAACAAACAAACCCTATTTTGAAAAAAAAATTTTATCACACCACTCGTCCCCTTACTAGCCATGTGTTATAACTGTGGGGGGGGGGGGGGGGGGGGGGGGGGAGGACATGTCCCCCAATTTCTGAAAAGTAGCAATTTGGCCCCCTCAATTTTCCCCGTGTCCCTCCAAGCCTCAGCTACCTAAGTATGATCGTCGCAAAATCATACTTAATCATTTATAAAGTGAAAATATATATGCAAGAGAATCACCAAAAATACTAGAAACCGATCTAGCGAATCAACTGGCTTCACAGGCTATCTGTCGTCACAAAATCTCCGAATGGCAAATTAGCAAACGTTATAAATTTCTGCTTCCAAGCCATTCTTGAATAACATGAACCTTGATCATCTCTGTGTTTTCGCTTGGGTGGAGAATTGTTCCTCGCGAGGCAACACATTTGCATTATCGCAAGGCTTTATAGTCTTAGGCTGCATTGCCCTGCGCATATATTGATATATCTTGAACAAACGCGACTCTGGGTGTCCTTGGGTATCTTCAAGATCATGGAGGGGAGTCATGGGCAGCCTTAAGCAAGTACGTCAAGTTAACGTCGTATTCGTATTCAGCGACGTGTTCGCCAGAGGCGTATTTGTATTGGCATCGGCATTCAGCGACGGGTTTATGATCGTTCGAATCAATTACCACAAATGCTTCTGCTTGCACTGAACACGCTGGAAGCAACTACATAGGTCTCACATTACCACTTTAACGGTCAAGGTCCAACGCAAACCGGTTTCTTCGGTTGTCTCCCATTTTTTTCGTTTTCACCCAAACCTGCCCAAATCTGGTATCAAGCAATAGCCTGTGGTGAACCATTGTGTAACATTTCAAACCGGTACATGTCAAGGTCAACCTTCTAGGTCAAAGGTTAGCTTGATTTATTAGATGGCGATATTGAAGCGATATCGACCGAACGCGAGGTTCGGTTGCTATCGCTTCAATTTCCATCAAATGGGCGTCATTCGACGTGGCTAGTTATGCGGTATCAGAAAGTTAAGCAATCGAATTCTTTTTCAAGGGCAAAGGCCAAGCTGATCATCCGGTCCGCTCAATTTTGTTTTCGTTTTCGCTCAAACTCATCCAAATCTGGTATCAAGCAATAACCAGTGGTGAACACTCGAGTAACATTTCAAACCGGGACATGTCAGGGTCAAAGGTTTGATTGAGTTCTTCGATGACCTCGCGTTTCGTCGCTATGGCTTCAATTTGCAGAAAATGGATGTCATTCGACGTCGCTTGTTATGCGGTATCAGAAAGTTGATAATTCGAAATCATCTCGACGAGTCAAAATTCAAGCTGATTTCTTCCGTCGCCTCACATTTGTTTTTTTTTTTCGTTTTCCCCCAAGCCTACCCAGATCCACTATCAAGCGATAGCCCATGGTGAACCCTCGAGTAACATTTTGAAACCGGGATATATCAAGGTCAAACCTTAAGGTCAAAGGCTAGTTTGAATTCTTCGAAGTTCTCGCGATTCGTCGCTATGAGTTCAATTTGCACGAAGTGGGTGTCATTCGACGTGGCTTGTGCCGTATTATAATGTTATCAAATCGAACTAATTTCAAAGGTCAAAGGTCAAACCGATTTCTTTGGTCGCCTCGTATTTTTTTCTTCGCCCTAACCTATCCACATCTGGTATCAAGCAATAGCCCGTGGTGCACCTCGAGTAACATTTCAAACCGGAACATGTCAATGTCAAACCACAAGATCGAAGGTTAGCTTAAATTGCTCGAAGTCCTCGCGCCTCGTCGCTATGTCTTCAATTTTCATCAAGTGGGAGTCATTCGACGTGCCGTGAGGTACTCTAGCAAACTGTTCAGAAATCACATTAACTTTCAAAGTCAATGGTCGAGCTCATTTCTTCGGTCGCCCCGCGTTTCTTCGTTTTCTCCCAAAGCTACCCATGTTTGGTATCAAGAGATAGCCCGTGGGCAACCCTCGAGCAACATTTCAACCCGGGACAGGTCAGGTCAAGCCTCAGGTCAAGGTTAGTTTTAATTTTTCAAAGTCCTCGCGTTTCGTCGCTATGGCTTCAATTTGCATTATGTGGGTGTCATTCGACGTGGCTTGCCGTACGGTATCAGAATGTTGAGATATCGAAATAATTTCAAAGGTGTCGAAGGTCCGCTGTGTGTACAATGATTGAGTGTAATAGGAATAGGAGGATCAAATCTGTTTTTGTTTGCAGCCGTTGTGATAGCAGGCACTCATATCCTATATGACTAGGAGCTCCCCCAAGAAATCCCGTCATAACCTGCTCGGACGGCGCTCTCATCGCTGGTTTTTAATTTACACTGCCACATTGCTGTTCTGGACATGTAAAATGTAGATTTTTTTCAAATTGTCCGCTTTCCTCTTAATGGTTCAACGGAAGTTGTCAAATTTGGAAGAGAAGCCACACGTCAATGCGCACAATTTTATAACCAGCCGGAGTTCATAACCACGAGAGAGCAATGTTGTAATCAGGGGTGGATCCAGGAATTGTCATGGGGGCACTTGTCTGGAGGGGCGCCATTTCTTTGGAGCGGCGCCACTGCGAAAGCACCTGGAGGGGCGCCTCTGGCTGCAAAATTCGAGGGGGCGGGATGCACTCGGCCCTTCCCGAAGGGGCGCCTTTCCTTCCAAGGGGTGCCTTTTTCTTTCATAGGGGCGCTTCTGGCTGAAAAATTCGAGCGGGTACACTGGAACCTTTTCAGAGGGGCGCCTTTTCCCGGCCTGAGGGACGCCACCTTCCACGAGGGGGGCACATGCCCTCAGTGCCACACCCTTTATCCGCCCTGGTTGTCATTGCATCGAAATGTGTCCCCGTAAAACAGGAAAGCATGGGAAAGGTAATTGTATGTCCATATTTACTACAATAAAACCATCGTCCAATATTTTATGTTTTTCCTGCTACAAGAGGGCAACGTTTAGCATACTTACAGCATGGCTCTATGGTGATGTGAAATCGGGTCCAGCACATACGACATGAAGCTAGATGTTCATAGGCAGTGATAAGGAGTGAAACTTGCTAATTTGGCGGAACTTTTTGTCCGCAAAATATCATTTTTAACAATGGCAAATCTGAAAACCAGACATTGAATAAGAAGGGGCTGAATTCCAAGGATTTTTTGGGGGATGGGGGGTGGGGGTGGGACGGTGCTACCCCTCTATCCTGTCCAAGCTTCCCGCGTCCTTGGATCCAAAATCACTAGTCCATCATTTTCTCCTGCACAAGGCTGATGTGTCTTAGGAGCAGATGATGTTTTGCCAGATCTCTGGCATCAACCAGTCTATGTCAGGCTCTTGCCAACCCTGCTCAAAACAACATGCACTACCAGCGTCCGGATTGAAATGCCCAGTGAAGTGTCCAAACACGCTGCTGCATGCCGGCCCGTTCGACACTCACCCATATCTGAAGCTTGACTCGTTTGTCTTGCCGGAAGACGGTTTTCACTTTGAAGTCGATGCCGACGGTCGACACGAACGCCGACGTGAAGGAGTCGTCGGCGTAGCGGAACAGGAACGACGTCTTCCCCACCGACGAGTTGCCGATGATCAGCAGCTTGAACATGTAGTCGAAGTTCTGGTCTGCGGCGTCTTTCTGCCATCTGGGGTCCTGGCCGGCCATCTGCGGGTGCCGGGCGGGGACGGTTAGAGGTCATGTGCTGTGTCACCTGTGTCAGCAACCATATGTATTACTTGATGTTAAAAAGTCAGCAACGATGTGCGATTGCCTTAGCATCATGGAAGTTCCGCATCTTTAATTTGCTACCTGCTGAACGCAAAGTGTCCGGTTGAAAATATCCTCAATGTGATGCGTATTTGAAAAACGCATATTAAATATTCTTGTTTAGTATAGGCAGTAACAGGAACATGAATTTCTCCAAATTCATGCTTCAAAATTCACACCAAATGCACCTTTTTTTGTGAGGAGCCCAACGCATCTCAATGCTTCTAAATCTATTTATTTTCAAAATATGACTGACATACAACGAAGTCCATGGCAGAGCAGAAGTGCTGTCAGCTGTGTACTTCATTCATTTATAACGGATTGGTGGACGCGTGGGGATTAATCATTGCACCTGACTTGAAAGTGTGGCCACTCAATCACTTTCCATATCGTACACAGTTGGACGACATAACGACTCCGGTGCAGACTCCCCAAAGAACCCAGGCACGGGGTGGGAAGCAAAGGGGTAACCAACCTTCACTCACGAGAGAACGCTGGTTTCTGCCATGAGAAACCTGACCCCTCCCCTTGACTCAGTCGTTGCCAGGCAACATATGCACAAAAAATGTATCACCCAGTTCAACCCTCGTAAATCTCCATAAGCTGTCGGCAGTATTTGCACCCGTTGCCAGGAGAGAAGGTTATCGGCGCAATGCGTTATGCGTTTGCGTTGGCACTGCCTGAAACCATAACTCGGCACTTACGGAATCGATGCCCTCTATAGTCACAACAGTCAGCCGCCAGAGTGTGCATGGCATTCATAGCATGTGGCGTGCGTAGGGGGGGCAGGGGGGATACCACCTGCCCATATAAAATGTCAGGTGTCTTTGTGGCTGATCACTTTACCTCCATCAGAAGCATCTGCCATGAGAAGCTGTATCGACAGTTGGCGTTAACTCTGCATAGGGCACTGCTTCCCAGCACGTGCCAGTACAGCACACAGGGCACTGTTTCCCAGCACGTGCCAGTGCAACACACAGGGCATTGTTACCCAGCACGTGCCAGTACAACACATAGGGCACTGTTGCCCGGCACGTGCCAGTACAACACACAGGGCACTGTTGCCCAACACGTCCCAGTACAACACACAGGGCACTGTTTCCCAGCACATGCCAGTACAACACACAGAGCACTGTTGCCCAGCACGTGCCAGTACAACACACACAGGACACTGTTGCCCAGCACGTGCCAGTACAACACATAGGACACTGTTGTCCAGCACGTGCCAGTACAACATACAGGGCACTGTTGCCCAGCACGTGCCAGTACAACACACAGGACACTGTTCCCCAGCACGTGCCAGTACAACACACAGGACACTGTTGCCCAGCACGTGCCAGTACAACACACAGGGCACTGTTGCCAAGCACGTGCCAGTACAACACATAGGACACTGTTGCCCAGCACGTGCCAGTACAACACACAGGGCACTGTTGCCCAGCACGTGCCAGTACAACACACAGGGCACTGTTTCCAAGCACGTGCCAGTACAACACACAGGGCACTGTTGCCCAACACGTGCCAGTACAACACACAGGGCACAGGGATCACGAGGCCAGAACTCACACGCACACCTGTGGGTCACGAGTACACTGGCCCCGCCATTTGTAACCGGGTGTTTCAGTTTGATGGCAGCTTCTGTAGCCGATAGATTGGTGCGCCGTCCGTGCTGGGACACGGCCACCACGCTGCTGCGCCACGGTACTGCCGGCCCAGCTGTTGTCTGATCCATTCAGTCAACGTGTGTGCCCAGGTATGTGGTGATTCAAACCCTGCGTGCCTACTGGGGAAGCGGAGACAAGTGCGGCGCTACACCCTGCGTCTCTGCTGAGGCAGGGAGCCCAGTGCGGCGCTACACCCTGTGTCCTTGCTGAGGAAGGGTAGATAAGTGCGGCGCTACACCCTGTGTCTTTGCTGAGGAAGGGTAGATAAGTGCGGCGCTACACCCTGTGTCCTTGCTGAGGAAGGGTAGATAAGTGCAGCGCTATACCCTGCGTCTCTGCTGAGGAAGGGGAGACAAATGCAGCGCTCCATCCTGTGTCCTTGCCGAGGAAGGAGAGACAAATGTGGCGCTCCACCCTGTGTCTCTGCAAATTTGAGTGGTAAAAATAGAAAAATTATTGATTGTTCTAGTGTATTTTTGGTTCCTATGGGGGGGGGGGGGAGCTCCCCTTGACTGCGCCTCTGGTCGGGATCAGGTATTCTGAGATTGCAAAAAGGTTGTGGGCTAGACTTGAAACCTTTTCAATTTAAATGATTCATGGCTAAGTTGAAATCCTTTTCATTCGAAGGATTGCTTTATTTACTGCAATCACTTTAGCAAGGATATTAATCACACCTGGTTGTAGGTGATTTCAAGCCTTAATACAAAAAACAAGCTGACAACTTAAATAAAAAAATGGTCAGCTGTAGACATAGTAGAGGAAATCACCACTGCGTCGTGATATTCCTAAAGTATTTCGAAAGCCGACATGAGTCCCTATCGGTGTGCATATATAATTATCGCAAGTATTTCCAACGATAACATATACATAATGGAACATGGCAAGGTACCCCGCATCCATTCAATAATTAGCAACTTATGCTTTTGCGGACATTCATATTCAGTACCCTGTCCTGCACCAGGCCTTTTTGATCAGCTAGGTGTCGTTAGTGGCACGGACGGACGAGGGCAGGACGCGGAGCGGTCTGCGGGGCTCTCCTGCTGCAAGCATAGGGCCGGGCACCATACCGTGACAGGGAACTTGCGGACCGACCGCTACCGCGCTCCCTTTGGAGAAGACCTCGTGAAGACAAGCACCTTGCTGTGCTCAATTTCCACAGAAGTACAGGAACTTCAGAGAAAAGCAAAACCTATTTCGACGAGATCGCACAGTGCGCTGGAATTTGGTTTGCGTGCTCTATGTGCGGCAGAGGAACTCAACGGCGGAAAAGTGGCTACAATGTCGGCATGCATGCATCGAGAAACAATGCGATGCAGCCGAAATTAGCTGCGATATTGCAAAAATCAGGCTCATCTGCCGAAAATGATGTACGTGAATGCACGTACATTCACGTACATCATTTCGACCTTGAATGCACGATGCCGAATTGACGAATTAGCATAGGTGCCACGTTGTGTAAAGGTTCTTTTCGTCCCACGGACTTCCTCTTCAATGTGTGCAGTTGCAGTCGTTCTGCGCGGCGCCCTCCGTCAGACTGACAACGGTCACACAGTTTCCCGGCCTCGGGGCCCACAGGTTCCGTGGTATGACGACATAACCACTGCACCGGTTGTCGGCTGGCTGGTCCCCAAGTGGAACCGGCTGGATCGGCATCGGCCAAGTTCCGCCAAGAAACCTTTATGAACAAAAGCATGGTGCGCAATTCAAGGAGAATGCTGTGGCGAAAGATGCAAAGAAACAAAATTAAAAGACCACGTCTGATTCTGAGTGGAGAAATTAGGATTGCAGATGCTGTAATGGAAAAGTTATTCAGCTTTGCACTGCGTGGCGATCGGGCCGGACCGGTTCGCTCAGATGAACTTTTGTGGTATTTACACGGAAGCGGACTCGCCCAAATCAACCTTTGTCGTATACAGAGGCGCAGTCAAGGGGACGGGGACCTGACCCACCCCCTCAGAAACCAAAAACCACTAGATGAAGCGAGATATTTTGAGATTTTCGCCACTTGATACGAAAAGTTTTCGGCGCGCGAAGCGCGCCTAAAGCTGTCTCTGTTTCATGCCATTTTGTTGGGTCTGGTTTAAGACAATTCTGGCTACGCTACTGGTCACAAATACACGGAAGTGGACTCGCCCAGATCGACTCGTGTCGTGTATACACCGGAGTGGACTCGCCAAGATCAACTTATGTTGTGTATGCACGGGAGTGGACTCACCCAGATCAACTTGTGTTGTGTATACACGGGAGTGGACTCGCCCAGATCAACTTGTGTCGTGAATGCACGCGAGTGGACTCGCCCAGATCAACTTTTGTCGTGTATGCACGGGAGTGGACTCACCCAGATCAACTTGTGTCGTGTATGCACGGGAGTGGACTCGCCCAGATCAACTTGTGTCGCATATGCACAGGAGTGGAGCCGCTCAGGCTTCGCCGTCTCTGGTAGCAATCTGCACACTGCCACCATGTTCGGGTGAAATGAAAAGCATCGGACGGCTGCCTTAGCCGTCACACCAACACCAGACAGCATAATTCAGTCACGTCTAGTCATGAACGTCGCAGTCGCGAGGTACGGAGGGACGCGTCCCGAAACATGGTGAAATTTAACATTAAGCCCATGGCGTTGCATGGAAAGAATTGACATCAAAATGTATTGGGAGATGTATTGGCATCGCCTCCTGACCAGAGCCATCTGGAGTGCAGTGGACTTCTCTTTGTAGAATATGTTCAGAGGGAGGCAAATGGCTCAGCATACTTTATAATGGAACATGCTTATTTTATGTTGTTCACGAATGCCATTGCCTTCTTACGTTGTCACTTATGCGCTGTTCCGGACAATTCATTTCCGACAGCGCCAATATGCTGAATTTTCAGACAGCTACGATGGTGTCCAGGCAATGGATCCATGAATGGTTAGCTGAATCTCCGCCTGTCCCTGACCGACAGAGGCGTCCACGGTCATGACCTCAGCCCAGCCAGCGCCGTCCAGCCATTCCAAAGCGGACCCAGCGGTATTACAGCGACATCGGGCGAGTCCACTCGATCGGCAATGGGGGCGGCCCGTCGGCATGTGCGACCCCCGCTGAGCCGGGCCAGACGCGTGTCGACCACTTTGGATGTCGTGTCGTGTCGTGTCGGCACCTGTGCCCCTCCCTCACCACTTCACAGCGGATCGATGGCTGGCGACATGGGCCCTAGTTTGGTGCAGTGCGGTGTGTGTGTGTGTGGGTGTATGTGTGTGTGTGTGTACGGGCGTGCGCGTGTGTGTGTGTCTGTATGTGTGCATGTGTGTGTGTGCAGTTATTATTGTTGGACGAAATGCCTCAGTGAAAATGTGTCGGTCAGAACGTCTTACTTTTGATTAATGCCCACCAGCACTGCCAGTCATGCGTATTCCAAAACTACGTCCCTCTGGGCGGCCACTCCGGCACAGCTTTCATCAACGGCACGTGAAAACTGGCATTTAAAACTAGTCTAAATTACGATGAGGTGTGTGTTATATATATATATATATATATATATATATATATATATATATATATATTAGTATGTATGTATGTAGGTAGGTATGCATACAAAGTTCCACTCCTGGATCTTGTGAGAAGCCACCCAGATATGAAATTTATTTTTGGCTCACATTTCATCAGACACCGGCTTACAAAGTGGGCGCCTGTGCACACACTGCACGCCCGTTCCTGTTTGACTGGCTGTTTGGCCATTCGCAGCACTTTGATGTCCTACTGACACGATATCATCCAAGGAAGTGTAATTGCACCGATTCTGCGATGGCGGCACCTGTCATCGCACTGGTGGACGTTGGGTACTTTTGTGTGCATGGCTCGCTGCTCTCCTCGAGTGTCCGTAGTGTCCACTCGCTGTGCTTTCGACACCCTCAGGGGCGTCTACGCTCTCCGATTGTGTGCTGGCGCGACCCACGTGCTGCTTATGGTCGGTTGGTTGGTTATTGGTTTTACGACACGTCGACCGTTGAGTCATGTAGCGTCGCCAATCTCTCACGCCGATTGGTCGCGGGCGAAGAGTAGCGACAGGTGAGACTCGAACTGCTGCTTATGGTCGGCACCGCGACCCGCAGCGCTTGTGATCACCGATCGGCACTGCTACCCGGTGCTGAGTGATGGGTGCTGGGTCGACACTTTCAGGAGTGCCCGGCACCGCGACCCGCGGCGCTAGTGATCACCGATCGGCACTGATACCCGGTGCTGAGTGATGGGTGCTGGGTGGACACCCCAAGGTGTCCGGCATTGCGTGCTCTGTGTTTAACTGCAAACTTCGTTTGAAGTACAGTTTGATGTTGAATCAGGGTCACCCGTCTGACGGCGGTGCTGTTGTGTGTTCTTGTGGACAGTGCAGCAAGGCCTCCTGGATTCAGCCTCATGTTTGTCTTAGATGAATTTGTTGTGTCGTCTTCCGAACGTTTTAATAAAACGACTCCTGCCCCTTCGCAAGACTCTTGCACCTTCAATGTCTTCATAGTCAACTTGCATCCGTTGAGTATGTAGAGGTCCCACTTCAGTCATTGTGTGCTGATTGGCCAGTGCATCTCAAGTCACTGTGCTGATTGGCCAGTGCATCTCAAGTCACTGTGCTGATTGGCCAGTGCATCTCAAGTCACTGTGCTGATTGGCCAGTGCATCTCAAATCACTGCGCTGATTAGTCACCAAAGTCAGCGGGAAAATCTGGCATAGGGGTGCGGGGTGGATGGCTTGGCATGGGAGTGCACGCTGCTTGGCATGCTGTACAAACAATGCAATATCAACTGAGCAGATGCGTTTGTTGGTAAATCGCACAGAAACGCAAGCGAACAATTATGCATCTACAGTGTTCAAATGCATAATTCGCGTGCATGCTTACTATTTGTCGGTGATTCGTCGGCATGCTTACTATCTTTCGGTGAAGACGTGCACGCTTACTATCTGTCGGTGATAACGTGCATGCTTACTATCTGTCGGTCATGACGTGCATGCTTACCATCTGTGTGTCATGACCTGCAGTGAGCGAACATCAATGCCGGAGTATTGATGTACCCACTTGAGCCAGCGCAGCGTGATCATTATGCTCGAGCAGGAACCATTCGGGGCTGATTTACCAGCCAAGTTTAGTTCGCCATTTACTCAAGAGCAGTGGCGCAGCCAGGATGTTCCCGATGGGGGCCGGCCAAATATACGAAATAAAACAGAGAAAGCTTCTGGCGCGCGAAGCGCCGAGAAAATGTAGGGTTTTGCGTGGTGAAGATCTTAAAATTTGTCATCTGATCTAATGCATTTTTGGATGCTAAGGGGGGGGGGCTCCCCCTGGCTGCGCCTCCGCTCGAGAGAACTGTATGGATCCACCACAAACCGGTGCAAGTGCACTACCCTGCAGAATAGCCATGCGGTACAGACGCGGCCGGCAGTCCGACCACCGGCCGCGTGTTCATTATCATAATTATGTGCTGACTGCATTGCCAGGCTGTGTATCGGGTGAACACATCGCCGTGCCTGGCATCAATCAGCACAACCCACAGTATTATAGTCTCCACTGGGAAATGCTGTTGAAGTGCTGACCATCGCAACATGCGAAAAAGCTCGTTCATACACTGCATTTCCACACATAAGTGCTATATGGTGCGCTTTCTTGCAGGCTGACTGGCGCCCGGCTGTGTCAGGTGCATGTCGATGCGAATCGAGCATGTTATCTTTGGCGCGGACCAAGAGTTTAAGGCGAAGACTGCATCAAACCAGCTAACTGCATCGCGGAGTAATACATTGGGAACAAAATTACACCGTTTTCTACACATCTCGTTCTTCATCCTTTACACCGAAGAAGCCCCATTCGCGAATTTCGATCGAAGCGCTCTCGATCTATGGCTCCTTTCTCCTTTTTCTCGCTTCAATTATATATCAAACCATTTACACCCATTGGACTCTTGTCAGAAGCAGACTTGTGCTCGACTCAAATTTAATGAGTCGACTCACATTTGACTCATAGATCATGAGATCTGATTCAACTCATGATTCAGAGCAGGTCAAAATTATTTGATTCGACTCAATTCAGACTCAGAGCTCACAAAGCATGATTCGACTCACGACTCAAACATAAATTTGAATCGAGTCAGATCCGACTCAGTGGTATCACTCATGAGTCATATGTATATACATATATATACACTTGTATAAATATAATGTATATACATATATACACACAATATATGTATATATATATATATATATATATATATATATATATATATATATATATATATATATATATATATATATATGTATATATATACATATATGTATGTATATATTTATATATATATATATATATATATATATATATATATATATATATATATATATATATATATATATATATATATATATATATATATATATAGAAAAGTCATAAAGTCACAAAGTATTAAGGCTTAATAAGAGCCACAGGGGCCCATCTGGGTTAAGCCTATCTAGAAAAGGTACTAGAAATGTACATACTCTCACCCAAATCAATCCCTTATCCCAAGTTCCTAGGAAGCTATATATCCCAGCCTATCTAGCACCATTCACTTGCTATTGCATAACCCCCTCAACAATTACAAGCTCCTCCCATCATACCCATTGTGCTACCATAGACAATCTCATCAGTATCACATCCTGAAGGAAGGTGCTGAATCCACTGCTAGGTACACCCTATGTGAAGTTATAAAGCGTTTAGACTTAATAAGAGACTCACTTGCTATTGCATAATACACTCAACAATTACAAACTCCTCCCATCATACCCATTGTGCTACCATAGACAATCTCATCAGTATCACATCCCAAAGGAAGGTGCTGAATCCACTGCTAGGTACACCCTATATAAAGTTATAAAGCATTTAGACTTAATAAGAGACTCACTTGCTAGTGCATAACACACTCGACAATTACAAACACCTCCCAACTCCCAACTCCTCCCTGTCGATCAACCCTCCCTGGAATACAGAAAAACAAGCCCCTTATTCTTATAATGATTGTATATGCCGTTTTTAAAGATGTTCAGTGTGTTGCTACTGACAATGGTTCTTGGCAGCTGGTTCCAGTGTTCTACTACCCTGTTGGTTCTACTACCTTGTCCTGCTGTGATTAACTTTAATTTTGAATTGATGACCTCTAATTGCATCATTTCTGTTAAACTCAAACATTTCTCTGAGATATCCCTGTTCCTGACCATGAACAAATTTAAAAACCTCGATGAGATCTCCTCTCAGCCTTCTATATCTAAGTGAAAACATATTCAATTTCTTCAATCTTTCCTCATATGCCAGGTTGCCTATACCATTAACCATTTTTGTTGCCCTCTTTTGTACTCTCTCTAAAAGCCAACAATCTTTCTCATAACTAGGGGACCAAGCTTGGACACAGTATTCTAAATGTGGCCTGACATATGCACAGTAAAGCTTCCTGATGACCTCCTCACTTTTGTATGACACATTCCTCTGTATTGCCCCAAGCATTCTTAGTGCCTTTTTCCTGGCTTCTTTGGTCTGTTCTGATGCCCCCAATTTTGTGTTCAAAATAACACCTAAGTCCTTCTCCTGCTGAGTCACAGATAATACTTGGCCACCCATCAAGTATGGCACCTTCATATTCTGCCAACCTACATGCATGACTTTGCACTTATCAAAATTAAACTTCATTTGCCATTTTTCGGACCACTTCACAAGCTCGTCTAAGTCGTTCTGCAGCAAAACCTGCTCATTGTGCCCTGTTATTGCCCTAAAGATCTTCAAATCATCCGCAAATTTCAAAACCTTACTGCTTAGGCCACATTCAATGCTATTCACACATATAATGAACAATAGTGGCCCCAGTACCGACCCCTGAGGGACTCCACTAAGAACATTTTGCCATGATGACTTTGTACCATTTAACATTACTCTCTGCTGTCTATCTGAAAGCCACAACTCTATCCATTTTAGGATGCTACCTGCAATGCCATGGACCTGAAGCTGCATCATTAACCGTTTATGGGGTACCTTGTCAAAGGCCTTACTAAAGTCAAGATATGCTACATCAACCTGATTTCCCTGATCAAATTGTTCTGTGGCAAAATTCAAGAAGTCCAAGAGATTTGTGAGACACGATCTCCCTTTTCTAAGCCCATGTTGAGTATCTTGAATCAATATGTTTCCTTCCAGAAAACTAACCATTCTATCCTTGATAATTGATTCGAGTACCTTGCAGACTGGGGATGTGAGGCTTACTGGCCTATAATTTTCAACTTTCCCTCTTTCTCCTTTCTTGAAAATAGGAACTACATTTTCCCTTTTCCAATCTGTTGGAATTTCATTTTGTGAAACTGATCTACAAAATATTATACTAAGTGGAATTGCCAGTTCCTTTTCAGCTTCCCGCAATACCCTAGCATAAATTCCATCAGGTCCTGCTGCCTTGTTTGGCTTTATTTTTCTGATATAATTGAAAACAACATCACTATCAATGAAATCAATATCGTGTATCTGATCACCTGTCACTGAACTGTGGTTCACGGCTGGCAAATTTGTCACATCCTCCACTGTAAACACTGATTTAAACTGCTTGCTCAGCTCCTCAACCATCTCGCCATCCTCACTCAACATAGTCCCATTTACTTCCAGTGGACCTATTGTGCTTGAAACTTTACTTAGCTTGTAGAAACTAAAGAACTTTTTACTGTCCCTATTACAGTTCCTAGCCAAATCCAATTCTTTTGCTCGCCTTGCTGCTCTGGTTTTCTGCTTCACAGCATCTCTAGCTTTTTGATATGACCTTAGATTTACGATATTTGAAGCTTCCTTAAATACTCTAAATGCATCTTTCTTAGCCTTAATTGATCTCATCAAATCTGGTGTAAGCCACGCTGGCTTTCCTACCCTTCTTTTGCGCCTTTGCTTTTGGGGGACATGTCTAATCTGAATTTCCCTCAAGTAAGATTTGAATTTTTCCCACATTTCACAGGCATTTAAATACAAAAATTATTCTTCCCATTTTATGGCACCTAAAGCCTCTCTCATGCAGTCAAAGTCTGCCCATGTTAAAATTTGGAATATTTGCCAAATTATCCTTGATTGTCCCTGCTATTTGTACCTTAAATCGCACTATGTTACGGTCACTTCTTCCCAGAGTTTCTCCTACAGTCAAGTCTTGAACTAAATCACTTAAATCTGAGAAGACAAGGTCCAAGAATGAGCCCTGTCTGGTTGGTTCCGTTACAAACTGGTGTAAGAACAAGTCCTCTTCAAGGCATTTCCTAAACAGTTTACATGATGGGGAGCCAACACCAACATTTTCATATCCTTTTAGATTAAAGTCACCAAGAATAAGGCATTTCCTCTGAAAGTTTCTACTGATTTCCTCGCAAATCACCTTATCGAGCTCCAGTTGCTGAGAATGTGGCACGGTTCCTGATCGATACAAAGCTCCTATCCTCAGTTTATTGCTGTTGCCTTTTCCCACAGCAACATCAAGCCAAATGGACTCCACAGACAAATTTTTTACCCCATCTGCTATTTTTTAGAACTGTATAAGCTATTCACATAGAGCATTGCACCACCCCCTTTCACTGCTGGACCCCTATTGTATGAAAACATATTGTATCCCTGGATCTCATAGTCCTGTAAGTTATCCCCAAAATATCCCTCACTGACCCATGCCTCAGTGATGCAAACAAAATCTGGTTTCTCCTCAGCAACATAACACTTGAACTCATCAAATTTGGATCGAATGCTCTGAGCATTAAGCATCATACACTTAACAAAAGTCCCATAACCCTCTTTGGCTTTTTCATCTTGAGTAGCTCTATCACCTCTGGATGAGCTACCACTCTGCCCCCTTGATTTACTGCTACCCCTATTTGCTGACTGTGAGGTTCTATTGCCTATGCTGTCACTATTGGCATATCTCTGAGATGGCAATGCCAATTCTTCCCTCCCCACCCAATTATCTAGTTTCCCTGAAGGACATGTTCATATACTTTGCCTAACACTTGCACCCCCTTCTCGGAGAAGTGCCGGCCATCCCTCTGATAGAGGTCAGATGAGCCATAAAACCTGCACCACTTGTCCACAAAGGTCAAACCTAACTCATTGCAGAGCCTACCTACCCTGGCATTGGCTGCCAGTGCCCTAGAGCTCCACTCAGGGGAGACTCCAGCCCTAGGCAGAATAGCTGTCACAATAACTCTGCTATTGCGTTGCTTCAGGGTGGCCAGAAGGGCCCTGTAGTCCTGCAGCAGCTCCTCACTCCGAGCAGGACCTATCTTGTTCACTCCTACCTACACTATAACTGTACTAAACTGGTTTTCACTGGTGGCCTGTGCCACCACTGGGACCAGGTCTCTAACCTTGGCACCAGGCCTGGTGATGCACCTCCTACCTCTCCGACCTTTACAGAGTACCCTATCTAAATGCCGCACACGAGAATCTCCTACGACTAGCACTTTCTCCTTGCTGCTATCACTATCCTGGGGGCAGTCCTCCAATGCCTGGAACCTATTGGATGTTACTACTCCTGCCTGTTGAGCTGCTTGACTAGGTTGCTTCCCACTCCTACCACCTACCACCTGCCACTCACTGCCCCCTTGCTTAGGCTCACGCCTCCAAATCCTCCACCCCCTGACTTTAAACCACTGCCCCTCCTGTGAGCTACAACTAGAAATCTTCTGTTCACTAGGAACACTTTTCTCTTCAGATCTCCCTGCCACCTCCACAGCAGGGGAAGCTACAGTTACCTGGTGGCCTGTGACCACCTGTGCATAGGATGCCCCTGCTACAGACTGCCCCTTCCTTTCTGGCCTGCCCTGTGAAGCAAGGGAAGCTTTGAGCTTGGAAAGCTCTGCCTTAAGGGCCCTAACCTCATCCTCTAGTGCCTGCATCCTGGTAGTAACAACCCTAAAGGCTGCAGCTTATTCCTAGATTTAGATTGAAAAGTAATTTGCTGCAAAATGATTTACCAAATAACAGAGCAGAGCTAAATAACCGACAAAGCTTAGGTGTATGCTAGTTCCTAACTATGCAGCACTTACAAGGTAATTACAAGAAAGTTGACTGGTTTTAAAGAAAGAAGAAATCACTCGCTGAACAACTGCCAAAAATAAATAAATAGCTGAAAACACTGACACATTAGACAAAGACAGACATTAATCTACGGACAAAATGGCGTTGGGCAGCGTCGTAATATCAGGCTAATATCAGTGCGTTTAAGTGATTCTACATCGGTAGGTTTTAGGCCGTCCAACATCAGTAGGCTAGGTTAGGTTACATTAGTTTTTATTGATAATTGTATGTTATTTTTTATTATATATCACCACATCCAAAACCCTTTCCCCACACTTCCCATATGGTGCTGAGGTGGGATAGCATGT
The DNA here is from genome assembly GCA_034440615.1 of Ashinkailepas kermadecensis. NCBI lineage: Eukaryota > Metazoa > Arthropoda > Thecostraca > Neolepadidae > Ashinkailepas > Ashinkailepas kermadecensis. Next base: position 20,923 of record JAOTOM010004112.1, read on the forward strand.
ATCCGTAGTCAAATTATTTTCTTGGACTGATTTCTTAGATAGAAGTACTTGAACTTGAAGTCCTTATATCTTGGGAATTTTTCATTTTCCAAATGATTGAGTGTCAAATTCGTTGAAATCACATCAGAAAACACCAGAAAAACAACATTTTGATAAAAAAATGTTTGCCATTTTTACACAAATCCTGTAATTGTCGATGGAAAGAATCAACCTCAATATACGCATCACTCACTTCTTATCTCATGATAACCTCTCCTTTATATATAAGTTTGAGACATTACTTCAATTACACAGGTCAGGACTTCGAGCAATCGTGCTCCAATCATCTAACCAAAACCTATTTAAAAAACCTTCGGATGACGTCATGCGGGCTTGAAGGAAAACTTCTATCTACCTTCTAGTAAAGGTACCTTGGTTTTTTATTTGTCACACGCGCGTCTGATATGATATCAGACGCGCGTGTCACAAATACAAACCAACGCAATTTTATTCAGTGCAGATGCCCATTGCAGTGCAGGACCATTTCGGTTCCATATTCTTTTTCACAATTACAACCCATTTATGTGTTGTGCTCCTGGTACTAGGATTGACTCATGCATGATACTGATTGTGAATACCAAGCTTAACATTAATAATTATTTGTAGTTATTGTCATAGGTTTTTGGTAATTAACTTCAGTACCTACCCCTCATTCTTTATTCACTGGCAGATGACAAGTTGACAATTGTATTGCTAAGCGTGAATAATTACGCTGTGTTTTTACTCCCTACTTTGTGTCATGACATAATATTCACACAGATACATGCTTTATATCATTTGTTCATAACTTGCATTTGAGTCACAAGACTCAAATGACTCATTGTGATTTGAATGATTGACTCATGATTCAATTCATTTGTTTTTAGAAAGATGTGATTCAACTCACGACTCAATATATATTTTGGGGAAAAGAATCGATTCAACTTTCGACTCATCCAAAAACGATTGATTCATGAGTCGATTCTCGATTCAACTCGAGTCGAGCACAAGTCTGGTCAGAAGACAATGTGTACCTTGGCCGAGTAGCTCAACAGCCAGCCAGTGTCATGCGCTATTATCGGGTCGACGCCGTGACAAGAGGAACTAAAGCTCCGTCTGGCTCCCCTGGACGAAAATACACACCGGCTGGTGCCGCCCACACAAACACCTCCACTCCAAACGAAATTGAAAAAGACAAGACCATCGACAAACATACGAGCAGGCACGCGGAAACACGGAACTAGTAGAAAAAAAAACAACTACCGTGGCCGGCACCGGTGGATTTTTCGGACAGGTTCATCTCCAGTTCGACATTGGTCGGATCCTGAAGCGGCGCACCAGGTGTGGTGGGCCTGGGCGTGCCGTACCATTTCGGTGAGCGCCGCGAAGTGTGTTCCATTGCCGGTGCGGTGCGGAAGGTAGACCGGGTCGGCCATGCTGCCGGTGCCGGTCTCGTTCTCGGCCGGCTGTCCGCTCACCACCTGATCGGCGCGCTCTCCACCCGCCACCTGGCCGCGATCTCTACACCTCGAAGCCGATCTCCGCCGGCAGAATCCAACACGCGGCGGAGCGAGTGTATCCACACGCGGTCTCCGCCCTCGCGCGCCCGCGAACGGCAGCGCCGAGCACCGCCGGCCGCTCTCCGACCTCCGGCCACTGCCCGACCGTCGGCCAGTCGCGACTCACGGCTTGTCCAGCGATGGCGACTCACGACTCACGTGCGCCACGGCGTCACCACTCGGCCGCACGGCCGCGCCAGTCGACACCGACGGAGGCACGCCGCGGCCGGCCGCCGGACTGTCGTACCGTTCGTCGGCACGGTCGACCGGGCGGGGTGGCCGGGGCGACAGCGCACGTGCGCTCCACACGTCCGCTGAGTGTGCCGGCGGCAGGGCACGTCCGGTGACCGTACCGGCGGCAGGGCACGTCCGGTGACCGTACCGGCGGCAGGGCACGTCCGGTGACTGTACCGGCGGCAGGGCACGTCCGGTGACCGTACCGGCGCCAGAGCACGTCCGGTGACCGTACCGGCGGCAGGGCACGTCCTGTGACCGTACTGGCGGCCGGCAGAGCACGTCCGGTGACCGTACCGGCGGCAGGGCACGTCCGATGACCGTACCGGCGCCAGAGCACGTCCGGTGACCGTACCGGCGGCAGGGCACGTCCTGTGACCGTACTGGCGGCCGGCAGAGCACGTCCGGTGACCGTACCGGCGGCAGGGCACGTCCGGTGACCGTACCGGCGGCAGGGGAAGTCCGCTGACCGTGCCGGTGCCGGGACGCCGCTGCCGCACCGGTGGCAACATCAATACCGGCGGAAGTCCAGCGTCGTGTCACGGCGCCGCGGCGCCGGACGGACCAGGCGGCCGCGGACGGCGTCGACGGCGACGCCGGGTATGCGGGCGAGCTCAGCTGCGCGGCTGTTGGGGCGCCACATTGATTGCGGCTGAATAATGGAGGCGGCCGGCGTGCGGCGGGGCGGCCGGCTCCCCGGTTCGCGGCGCGGCCCGCCCATGAGCGGCGGCTGGCGTGTCGACGCGGCCGGTGTGTCGACGCGGCTGGCGTGTCGACGCGGCTGGCGTGTCGACGCGGCTGGCGTGTCGAAGCGGCCGGCGTGTCGACGCGGCTGGCGTGTCGACGCGGCTGGCGTGTCGACGCGGACCGCACGAGCCGCTGCAGGAATAGCCGCACCGATCGCGCCGGTCGATGGCGGACAACTGCTGCGCGGCACGACGCGCCGCCGACTGTCCGCCGACCCGCTGTCGCCGCCGGCGGCGCTGGGTCATGTCGCCGGTCACAGTGCGACCCGGCACACTGGGTCAGTTGTGCTGGGCCGCACGCGCTCTGCGTTCGGCGCCCGATCGTGCTGGTCCACGTCGATGGGCCCCTTGGGAATGGCCGATTCATGCACGTCGAGCCTGGGGGTGCTAGGTCACTCTGAAACAAGATCTAAAAAGCAGGCTGTTTCTGGATTTTTGGCGTCTAGAACATTACTCTCTCCAGAAAATTACCCATTTTTGCCATTTTACCATTTATTTATGCATTTGGAGATTGAATCGTGCTGTTTGGCAATGAACTGCTTCGTGATAAAGTGCTCAGGATTCACTGGAAAGTGCGAACTGAGATTCGGATGTTACAGGTTTGAAGAAGAAATATCCTTTTTGTATTCGATCGCTCAACAATTTTCCTCTCTTCATCCAGGATTACAATATTACAAAGGATCCAACCCTGCACTGGAACCTTCAACCGGTACCCTGAGTGCTCGGGTGACGATGATGGCACTTCATGTAAGAAACAAAATGGCCACCTAAATCGGAGGAAATTGAACAACAGCTGCTAGTCAGGCGCATCCTTTACACATCCACAAAGTACTGCTTGCTGGATCCTCCTGGTGGCGACTGGCCTGTGTTCTCCAGGAAGCTGTGTTGGGGAGGGGCTTCAGGGAGTCAAGTTCAAGGTCAGCCACCCGAGTCCACGTGACATTTTGCAGTGTGAACGACTCTGGTCACGGGGTGCGGATAGTGCCCTGTCGGCATACATTGGTGCAGTGTGAACGACTCTGGTCACGGGGTGCGGATAGTGCCCTGTCGGCATACATTGATGCAGTGTGAACGACTCTGGTCACGGGGTGCGGATAGTGCCCTGTTGGCATACATTGGACTCGTTCCGGCACTACTCGGATACTGATGGCGTCGGTGTCCACCAGGCCCACCCCGGTAGTGCCATATGTGTGTGTGTGTGTGCTGGGGAGGGGAGATGTGGTTGACGTGGATGACTGATGGTACCGGTGTCCACCAGGCTCACCCGGTAGTGCCATATGTGTGTATTTTCGGAGGAGGGGAGATGTGGTTGACGTTGTGGGCGACTGATGACACCGGTTTACACCAGGCTCACCCCGGTCGTGCCATGTGTGTGTGCTGGGGAGGGGAGATGTGGGTAACGTTGTGGGTGACTGACGGGGTCTATGACGGGGTCTATGTCTATGTTCATTTTCGGTTCGTCCACGAAATTGGCAGACAACGGTCATACAGTTGACCTGTTTAAAATTAAACGCTCCCGAACTCGGTGAATCTTCGTTGTTGAGCTGACCTGGGTGAACCGAAAGTGCACGGGGGCTGGATGCACTGGATTCACCGAAAGTGCCGACACCGAGAGTGTCGGCACAGAAAGTGCACGGGGGCGTTCCCTATAAGTTTCTCGTGAGGCTGTGCATTGATTGGGCATAAAAAACATCTGTGGGGAAATGATGTACACGTCTTTATTCACTCAGTTTCCCGAATTTACGTCGTTTCATTTCCATTCAGGCATTTTATTGCCATATTGCATTTTATTGCATTCAACAAATGTCAAGGACGGACACAAACACACACACACACACACATACACAAACACATACTCACATCGATATATATATATATATATATATATATATATATATATATATATATATATATATATATATACATACATACATACATATATATATATATATATATTTATATATATATATATATATATATATATATATATATATATATATATATATATATATATATATATATATATATATATATATATATATATATATATATATATATATATATATATATATATATATATATGTGCATGTGCGTGTGTGTGCGTCTCCGCAAGTGCAGTGTACATGTACATTGCTCAGTGCAGGCGAAGACAGCTTAAGCATCGCTAACATGCCAGGTGCCGAACCAATGTTTGCGCTTTGCAGATTCAATCCATCAGCAAATCTAATAAAAAGCATCTCCGGTGTCTCACTATGTTCGACTGAAGTAGTTCTTACCAGAGAACAATCAGTATGCCATTCAGACCCCACTGCAGATGCGATATGTCGTACTGCAGCGCCTTCCAACTTCCAACACAAATATGTTTTACGGTGAAATATGTAGTTGGTGGCATGGCCGCACGACATGGCGAGATCCGTCTGGTATTTCATAGTCATATGAAATGCTGACGCATTTCGTATGCCGGCGGTCCGTGACAGTGTGTTGCATGTTGAGTGGTCCTCGTGAATGCTAAGTAGGCCTGTATATAGTCAGAGGGAGGCGGATGCGGGGGGGGCACTGAGGGAATGTGCCTCTCCCCCATGGACAGTGGCGCCCCTTTGACCGGGGAAAAGGCGCCCCTGCAGAAAGACTCGAGCGCACCGCGCCCTCCCCGCTGAAAGATTTTCTTCAGCCAAAGAGCTCCTCTCAGAAGAAATACGCCTCTTGATGAAAAAAAGGCGCGCCTGGAGTATGCTCGAGTGCACCTCCTCCCCTCGGCTCCGCGCAGTCAACGAATTATCTGCAGAAGGCGCCCCCCCCCCCCCCAGGGACGCTCGCAATGGCACCCGTCCGAGGAAGTGGCTCCTTTCAGACGGGTGTCCCGCCGTCCCCACGAAAAATCCTGGATCCGCCTCTGTCGGCGAAAGGCTGAATGACTCGCCACACCACTGCAACATTGATGTTCGGCATCGAACCGGTGTGCCAGGCTTCCACACGCGCACAGGCAGGTCACGGTGCCGAAAGATTCACCTTGCAGTAGTTAGTGCTGCCGTGTTTTGAGATAATGAAGCTATGTTGGCAAGGGCGTCGCCACCGGGGGGGGGGGGGCAGCGGGGGCAATCGCCCCCTGCCGTGAAACGGGAGGGGGGGGTGCGCCGCCCCCCTGAAATTTGAGGAGGCCTCTATCCGCAAATGCACAGAAAAAAAGGTGAGCAAGTAGGCCGACGGGACAGAAGATCATGCTGTCAATGAGGCCTCAAGACTGACGAGGCCACCAGGAAATATAATCAGGTCTCTATAAGAGACGTAGAACAGAGATTGGGAGGAGGCCCCCAGGACGAAAAGGAGGCCCCATGACGAAAAGGAGGCCCCCATGACGAAAAGGAGGCCCCAAGACGTAGAACAGAGATTGGGAGGAGGCCCCCCGGACGAAAAAGGGGCCCCCAGGACGAAAAGGATGCACCCAAGGACGAAAAGGAGGCCCCCAAGACGTAAAACAGAGATTGGGATGAGGTCCCCAGGACGAAAAGGAGGCCCCCAGGACGAAAAGGAGGTCCCCAGGACGAAAAGGAGGACCCCAGGACGAAAAGGAGTCCCCTAAAACGTAGAACAGAAATTGGGAGGTGGCCCCCAGGACGAAAAGGAGGCCCCCAGGACGAAAAGGATGCCCCATGACGCAAAGGAGGCCTCCAAGACGTAGAACAGAGATTGGGAGGAGGCCCCCAGGACTAAAAGAAGGTCCCCAGGACGAAAAGGGGGCCGCCAGGACGAAAAGGAGGCCCCCAGGACGAAAAGGAGGCCCCAGGACAAAAAGGAGGCCCCCAGGACGAAAAGGAGGCTCCCAGGACGAAAAGGATGACCCCAGGACGCAAAGGAAGCCCCCAAGACGTAGAACAGAGATTGGGAGGAGGCCCCCAGGACTAAAAGGAGGAGCCAGGACGAAATGGAGGCCCCAGAACGAAAAGGATGCACCCAAGGACGAAAAGGAGGCCCCTAAGACGTAGAACAGAGATTGGGAGGTAGCCCCCAGAACGAAAAGGAGGCCCCCAGCACGAAAAGGAGGCCCTCAGGACGGAAAGGATGCCACCGAGACGGGCAAGAAGACATCCAGGTTAGACGAAAAGGTTTCCGATGGGTGGCAGGATATTCTTAATTTGGAAAACGAGGCCCCAAGACCGAAGAGGATGCCCCTGCAATATAAAATTAAGACCTGATAGGGGAGATTTCTCCGGACGCAATAGGGGCCCCAAGACGGGTAAGAAGGTCTCCGCAGGAATGAGAGAAGGCCACCGAGACCAGCCAGATGAGGCCCATATTTTGGAAGAGGAGGACCCTAGAAGAGAAGTTCTAGGACTAGGACGCAAAAGAACCCTGCTTAGAGGATAATGAGGCTCCAAACACAGATAAGGAGGCCCCCATGACGTGAGAGGAGGCCCCTAATTTAAAAAAAGGAGTAACCTATGAGAGGGTAGGAGTCACCAGAAATCAAGAGAGTATCAAAAATGGCACGGAGGAAACCAGGATTGTAAAGGAGGCCCCAACCCCGGAAAGGAGGCCCCAGAATATGAGAGGAGGCCCTAAGACGGAAAAGGAAGCCAGTGGATATGAGATGAGGTTTCGGAGACGCAAAAGCAGGCCCCAAACGGGTGAGGTTCCACCGAGATAGAAAAGGATGATCCAGAGACGTGGTAGGAGGCACCTAATTCGGAAGATAACGACACCAGATTGGAAATGAGACCCCATGATGAACGAGGAGGCCCCTAAAATAGGAGAGAAAGGCCATTGGATAAGAGAGATGGCTCCCGGGCGGAAAAGAAGGCTCGAAGACGGCTAAGAAGGTCCCCGGGAAATAACAAGGCCACTAAGATAGGAAAGGTTGCCAGTAATTTGGCAGAGGAGGCGCCTGGGAGAGAAGAGGAGTCCACCAGGAGATAAGAGACCACCCCTAAAATGGGTAACGATCGAATCCACACGCAGAGCAGGAGGCCCCCAAGACGTGAGAGGAGGCCCCTAATTTGAAAACGAAGGCCTCTAGAAGAGAAATGAGGCACCTGCCGGACTCGAGAGGAGTCCCGCAAGAAGGGGTAGGTCTCCAGGACCAAATGAGGCCCCGAAGACCGGAAAGAGTTCCCAAGAAATGAGAGGAGGCCCTTAAGATGGGAGTGGTAGCAGGTATGGAAGGAGGTGAGGTTTCCAAAATTGAAGATCCCTCAAGACGGGTAAGGCTTTGCCAGGCTAAAGGAGGAGGCCCACGAGGCGTGGCAGGAGGCCCCTAATTTGGCAGAGAATGCCCCTCGAAGATGAGAGGAAGCCCCATGCCGTGTTAAAGGGGCCCAGAATGCAAGAGGAGGCCCTCCAAGACGGGAGAGGGGGACCATTTCATATGGAGGAGGGTAGGACACACAAGGAGAAGTCGAAAACCGGTAAAAAGGCTCTAGGAAATGAGACGAGACCTTTAAGACGCGACAGGAGGCCTATAATTTGCAAGAAGAAACCCCTAAGAAATAGTAGGAGTCGTGTCTGGGTATTTTAAAATCACGATATGGGCCCCAAAAGATCCGGCCGAGGCCCCCGCAAATTACGCTGAGCCTGGGGTACCAAAAATTCACGCCCGGACCCACTGGCGGATCTAGGGGGGGCCATTCCGGCCATGCCCCCCAAGCGCTTCAAAGGGGGGCCATAGTATCTTTTGGCCCCCCTCCCCAAACCAACGAAAGTAAACTGAATTAAAATGGAGTAATCTTTGCTGAGGTTAAAAAATAGCGTTCCGGGTGAAATAATCTCCAATTTTACAGGTATTTTTAAATAATTTTTGGAAGCACAATATGGTAGCATAGTAGATTCTGACATATCGAGGGTTCTATGCTGTTGAAGTTCTGCTTACAGCAAGAGTTGACGAAATCAGCAGTTTCATTATTCCTTCGTCAGATAGGTTCATGAAGTTTGTTTAGCCAGTAACGGGCAAGTGGACCCAGTGAGCCAGATTTCGAAAGCGGAATTTGAACAGGATGTTTTGTGCGAGTGACCAGTTGAGCTCAGTTGAGCAGCATGTTTCGTATGCTGGTGTTGGGGTTGCTAAGATGAACAGACAGGCTACATTGACTGATTTTTTTCAAGAAGAATAGCAACAGGAGGTATGTATTTACACTGGCGGATCCAGGGAGGAGCCATTCCGGCCATGCCCCCCCGAAGCGCTTAAAATGGGGGCCATGGTGTCTTTTGGCGCCCCCGAAACCAACAGAAGTCAACTAAATTAAAATGCAGTAACCTTTGCCGAGGTTAAAAAGTAGCGTCTGGATGAAAGAATCTCCAATTGTAAATTTAAAAAAAAAATTGTTTGGAAGCCAGTGTGGTAGCATAGTAGATTCTAATACACATCGAGGGTTCCATGCTCTAAGTTCTGCTTACAGCAAGAGTGGACAAAATCGGATCCGCCAGTGTGTACACGTGCATGAACATTGACGTGGTACAAGACGTTGAACGAGAACGTGAACGTTTTGGTAAGCAAGAACAAAAATCCGGTAACATAGAAACGGTGGAGGTAGGCTGGGGCCCCTACACAGGAAACTATGTTGTCAATTATTATTTTTTTCTTCAGATGGGCCCCTTTGCCAAATAGTGGTCGAAATCCGGTGCTTTTAACCAAAAATAGCGGGAGAAGGGGCACCCTCCAAATCCGTTCGACTCCTCCCCTGATGTAATTCCTAGGTACGCCACTGGGGGATGGGGAGGAGAGGGGCTGACGCCGAAAACCGAAAGTTGCCCCCCCCAAACCGGTGGGCTAGATCCGCCAGTGCCCGGACCACGAAAATCATGCCAGGGGCACGACAGGTCGTACCGTGCCCCAACAGTCTCATTGGGACCAAAACAAATGAAGCCGGAGGAACGAAAAACAATCCGGACATGGATAATCACTCTGGGGGCGCAACAATGACGCCAAAAGCCCCCAAAACGCATTGGACCCCCAAAAAGTGTCGAGGCCGCTATAGCTTGCGCTAGGGATCCAAGAAAATGACGTCGGGGCCCAAAAGATCACGTTGGACTAAAAAAAAGTTGCGTCGCAGCCCTTGAATATCACACTGGAGGCCCAGAAGATCGCGCCAGGGCCCCAAAAGTTGCAGCTGCCCCCAAAATCAATCCTTAACCGGAATGTCACTCTGGGACAAAACAAAACTCCTTCAGTGGCCGCAGTGCTATATCAAATGGGAAAATGACCCCTCCATCCTGAGAGGGATAAGCTCCCAAGAATCGTGCCGGGACCTCAAAAATCGCGCTGGGGCTACAAAAATTCGCGTCGGTCCACCAGAATTCGCGTATGGGTCTTCAAATAAATACGGCGAGCCGCGGAAAACTCGCTCCGAGGCCCGAAAAATTGCAACAGGAACCGCCAAAATCGCGTTGGGGCCACAGCTAAATACAACGCGTCCCACAAACTCGAACCGGGCCCCCAAATATCGCGCTCGGGACCCACAATTCCCATCGGTAGTCCCGTCGAGGCTGTCAAAAATTGGCGTTTAGGGCCACACGTAAGCACAGTGCGACCACAAACACCGGATCGGTATCCGAAAAAAATAAATCTGGAGCCCTCCAAAATAAGGAGGGATTCCAGCAACTAAATGCCCAGGTAAAAAATGACTGGAGCACCGAACATATTATCAAATGCCTTCACAAACTGCGTACGGCACCAAAAAACATACCGGATCTCGAACAATCGAGGTGGGATACAAAAACATGGCGCCAGGGGCTCGAGAAATCAGGCCAGGATTCGGACTTTAAAAAAAATCAGAAAAGATTCACAAAAATCGTATTGAGCCCAGAAAACTGTGGATGAGTCTCCGGAACCACGCGCCTGGGCGCGATAAGTCGCTCTGGGACCTAGAAACATTGCACCGAAGCCCCAAAATTGTACTGGGGCCCCACAAGTGTGTGTCAGAAGCCCAAAATAAACACATCGGGACCAGAAGAGTCCAATGGGAGCCGAAAAGACAACTGGCCCTCCAAAGCGCACAGAGTCTCACAAGAAGCGACAGGGCCTTAACACATCCGTTACAGCCATAAATAAACATACCGGGAGGTCTAACAAATACACCGGAAACTCTCAAGGCACACAGGTGTCATGAAAACGCACAAGAGCCTGAAAAAGTGGCTGGGGCCGCAAAAGGCAACATTGTTCCAAAACACACAAAAAGACCGGGCGCTAAATAAACACATCGGAATCTTCGAAAACGCCCTGACACGTAAAAAAATCCTCCGTGCACAAAAATGCAACAAACCCTAAAACGAGCAGGGGGCTCGAAAATGTTTTAGGCCCCTAACAAAAATGGATTGGAGCCATAATACACAATCATAGACCAAGAAAGACGCAACGGGTCCAAAAAAGAACGCTAAGGCAGGACCTCGGTTCGGTAGCCAATCTGGGAGGATAGCAGCAAAGATATGAAGTGCATCAAACCTCAGCGGATTCCGCATTTCATAACTACCAGAAAATGTGGGAAGTAGGAAACTAATGATAGAATTTAATCAATCGACTTTTCGCAGAGAACGCCCATACGAAGCATTCCATCCCGTGAAATATGGTGCAACTCTATCATGTGGCAGCAATTAGCAAAACGCAGAAGGTCTAGCAGAAACCGAAACATCGCACGAAGTGTGGCAAATGCACCGAATGCGAAAGATTGGTGTGCACGTGCACTGACGTTGCCGTCGTGGCGACCGGGTGCAATGAACTGGAATGCCTGAAATTGTGAAATTTTATATTTTAAAGTGGTGGGTAATACATTTTAAATTGAAGTTATGGGCCTAATACATTTTCGAAACCCTGCTCGTTTTAGGGTTTTGTTGCTTTTTTGTGCACCGAGTACTTTTTTTTTACGTGTCAGGGCGTTTTCGAAGATCCCGAAGTGTTTATTTAGCTCCCGGTCTGTTTGTACGTTTTGGAACCATGTTGCCTTTTGTGGCCCCAGCCTCTTTTTCAGGACCTTGTGCTTTCTCATGGCCCCTGTGCGCCTTGCGAGCTTGCAGTGTATTTTATTTTAGAGCTCCCGGTATGTTTATTTAGGGCTGCAACGCATGCTTTAAGGCCCTACCGCTTTTTGGGAGACTCAGTGCGCTTTGGAGGGTTAGTTGTGTTTACGAGCACCGTTGTACTCTTAGGGTCCTGCTGTGTATATTTGGGGCTTCTGACGCACATTTGTGGGACCCCAGTATGACCTTGGGGCTTCGGTGCGATTTTGCTGGGTCCCAGCGCAACTTATCGCGCCCAGGCGTGTGGTTCCGGAGACCCAACGCTAGTTTTCTGGGCTCAACGCGATTTTTGTGGATCTTTTCTGTTTTGTTTTAAAGTCCGAATCCCGGCCCGATTTTTCGAGCCTCTTGCGCCATGTTTTTGTATCCCACCTCGACTTTTTCGAGATCCGGTATGCTTTTCGGTGCCATACGCAATTTTTGAAGGCATCTGGAAAAAAAATGTTCGGTGCTCCAGAGCCATTTTCCTGACCCTGACATTTATTTGTGGGAATCCCTCCTTTTTTGGAGGGCTCCAGCTTGATTTTTTTGGATACCGATCCGGTTTTTGTGGTATAGGTGTAATTTCAGCAGTGTGAGGTGACTTATCAAGGGATACCAAAAGAAAACCTTAGAACTGGGTGGTGGAGTTAGGGTTGAAATCCGACCAATCAGAAACCATAGTGGTAGATTAGGCCCCTCCACAGGACAATTTAGTTGATCACTAATTATATTATTTCGAAATGTCCCCTTTGGCAAAATAGCGGTCGAAATCCAAGGACCTTTTAATGAGCGTAGGTGCCCCCCCTGCAAATCCGTTTGCCCCCTCCTGCTTGACGCAAATACAGGTACTCCACTGGTCCCTCAATAATTTTCCGAAACATACACCCATGGGGCAAAGCCAACATTGAGGGGACAAATTACCCCTCACAAGCATACAATACAACATCCATGCCCCATATAAAATGGGATGAATGATGCTTTTTACATGCATTTTCGTCCAAGAAACTTCTTTTCTGTTATTACAGCCTGCATGATTAGAGCTTCCCAGCTTCCATACCTTCTCAACGTCATTTACAAAACGGTACAGCACAGCGAAAACGATGGGCGTGACCGCGTGGAATTTGAAGGTTTGGATTATGTATGCACTGACATTGTTGCATTGTTGCATTGTCATTTATGCATTGCTGTTCAATGCTTGTTCTTGCCGTGAATTTATTCGCTGAGGATATATTTTAGCTCGTGTGACAGTTGCCTTGCAGCCAGCACCAAATGTTATAAAAATAAACAAATTCCTAAGATGGCGCTCAGAAAACCAATGCAATCCACTTCTCGTTGTCACCTTTGCGAAATTGTCGTCCTGGGGCTGAAAAATGATCGTTCAAGCTTTGCTTATGGCATCAAGCTGGTGGGAATAAATAACAGTAGTGATGAATCTAGCTATATTCAGTTAAACTTGGAGGACTTAAAAGTGGGTTGATCAATGGCAGATATCTGTAAGATAGCTTAGCACCAGCCCCGCCAGCTCGCTGCAATCTAGAGGCCAGCGGGAAAATTCGAGAAAGCATTGAGACGTTGGTTTGTTTTGGCACTTATGTATTTATCCAAATATTACTTATCTATGCCCTGGTATGGCCCAGTTTTCAGCGAAAATGATTAGTGCTATTGCGTTTTGAGTAAATGATGCACCATGCCAAGAACAAACAAAACACGAATTTGAAATCATGTTCCCCATTCTCGAACCATAGTATAAGATCCTAAAAACAATATGAGACCCTAACACAATGGATGCCCCCTTTCGGGGAACAGGAGGCCCCCTTTCGACCTTGCCCCCGCCCCCCCTGGAAGAATTTCGTGGCGACGCCACTGTATGTTGGTTGTTCCCACATGCTTTTCCGCCAGAGTAACGATGAAGACGGACCAAACGATATTGCATATACAATTGTCTTGGATGATGGGGGGAATGTTGTTGGTTGCTGTAGGATGCTACATCCAACTTGGCTTACTTTTTGGGGTTTTAAGAGTCTGATGTCTTATGTTTAACGCATTATGATCTAAATGCACGTGCGTCTAACATAATGGGAGAAATACCGCAGAATATCCCTCCCTCATGTTGTCCCATTGTATCCCAATGCACTGGGGAACATGGTTGAACGCGGCTACGTTCATGCACGCTGGGCGTGCACGCCGGGCGAGTTACCGACGTCGAAAGAAAATGAAGACTGACTTCCTCGAGAACTGACAGATCACGAAAATTTGTCGAGTCGTGGCTGGCCCAGTCGAAGGTGGCCCAGCTGGCCCAGTCAAAGGTGAGCTCGGTGTGCCAATGATGCGCGGTTGGATGAGGAAATAGTGATGCTCATCTGCTTCGACAAGCTTCCGGTCACCGAGGCGACATTATCAGCGTGCAGGAACCCGCTCAAGGGGAAAGGTTCAGGGGATATTTTTGTTTGTTAACATGTTAGCAGAATCTTCCGAGTTCACCTTCCGAGTTCACCCGGTGAAATATCTGTTCATTAATCAAGTTGAAGGAATCAAGTTGTTGGATGCGCTTTGACTTTGCCTCGGTTATACATCTGCCCCTACACCTTGACTGGCCCTTGCAGACTCGCCAGGAGTCGGTTGCCCGTTCACTATTGAAAACACCACTTCTTTTTAACAGCCCGGCGTCCATCCATGTGCTTAGAGGCCCTTTACTTGCACCGGGAACCTTCCGCTTCGGCCCGGGTCATCTCCGTAGCTTGGGGGCCTCTGTATTGGCCTGAGGCCCGCTGTCAGCTGTAAGCCTCATTAGCGTGAGCCGAAGCCGACCCAGTGGCTCTGCACTTCAGGCCCAGGGTGCCATCCGTCGGCTCAGGGACTCTCTTCCACAGCTCAGGACACTCTCCGTCGGCTCAGGGACTCTCTTTCACAGCTCAGGACACTCTCCGTCGGCTCAGGGACTCTCTTTCACAGCTCAGGACACTCTCCGTCCGACCGGATTTCCCTCTGCAAAAGCTTGGGCCTCCCTTATTACGCAAAGGGCCCCCTGTACGGCTTCAGCCCCCATTGGCCCAAGCTTTTGCCTTCATGCCAGTTCTGGACCATCTCGGACGATCCGGAGTCCTCTCGCGGATAGGGGTCCTCTCCGTCGGCGCAGGGGGCCTCCTTAGCGATTCAGGGCCTCCTCAGTCAGGTCGGAGGCCCTCTTTCAACAATTTGGGCCTCCTCCATCAGGCCAAGGGCCCTTGTATGGCTTGGGCCGCATTCGTCGGCCCAAGGGCCCTTTCCGACGGCCCAACGTGCTCTCCGGTAACTAGGGCTCCCATCCGTTGTCTCAGGGGCCCTCTGACGATCCAGGGCCTTTTCGGCAAGCCGGAGGCACGTTTTCAAACGATTGAGCCCCGTCCACCATGTCAGGGGATCTTTCACCGGCTTGGGCCCCGCCGTCAGCCCAGGGGCCTCTCATATTGGTTCGGGGCCATCTTCGTCAGCCCGAGAGTCCTTCCAACTATCCGTGTCCCTCTCCGCCGATCTAGCAGCCCTTCACGTTTACCCAGTCAAGGGCCTGCAACATCTTCACGAGGGCACTCTGTTGACTCGGAACCCTCTTCATCGGCCCGGGACCCTTTCCGTCAGCCCGGGACCTTTTCATCGGTCCAGGGGCCCTTGCGAGTCCCCTGCATCGACGCCTTGAGAATGCACTGTTGTTAAGTAATCGTGTTGTGATGAGTAGTAAACGGTGCATCAGCAATATTACTTGGTGTCTTTTGCAAAAGTCCACGAATCAGGCCTCGTATGCTTTACAAGCCTGGTAGCTGTTGGTCGGCCACTTAGGTGTCGTCAGTTTGGCAATGCTATATGGCTTCCTCATTCCGTTGATAATTAGAAAACAGAAGTCAAAGCCTTTGAACCCTATGAATTGGATCAGTTGAATTTTATTGCGAATGCTGTAAACCGTCATACCTCAGGCTATATGGCTATATGGCTATATGGCTACCGTCATACCCCCAACCAACTTCATAAAGTGACACCCATGAGGCTGGCTAATCACCAGACCTGAAGTATCCTCCACTGCAGCTGTTGCTTGTCAGCGGACATGCATGTCATTCCAGACGCGTGGTAGCTGGAAATGTTACTTTGCATGCAGGTGCTTCCGGTGCTGCCCAGTCGAGTGAGGATGGATTACCAGGAAATCCCCTCCACAGTTTGCCAAGCCGTCGGTTAGCAATGCATCAACTCAAGCTGGCTTAATACTGCCTCGATTGCAGCTGTCCGCAGCCTAGCCGCTGATGCATGCGGTTCATGTTCACGCGTCATGCATGCAAGCATTGATTCTTCATAGCTGAGCAGCACGGTCGACATCGCGTCACGCTGCCTGGGGTGAGGGGAAACGCGCGCGTGCACTACCACGGCTTCCTCAAGTACTAGCTGAAGGGTCTCCATACGATCCCGTCCCAAACTTTGGAAAGATTACGTGTGTGTGAGGTGAGTAATGTTTTCCTCAGAGGTATGTGAAATGGTTCCTTTCCCTTTCCCTCGACCGGTACACCACTGTAGAGCCTGTTTGACATTGCATAGCTCCTGTGCCATTCGAGCCAACGGTATGGATGCTTTCTCATACAAGCTTTTGCCGTCTCTAATAAACAACATGCTATTATTGATCATGGTGATGCCAATTAACGTTAGTAATGGTGTTAATGGAGATAGCATAACGTAGTGTTATACCATAGCGTATCATAATGTATTGGTTATTTACCTTGCCCTGTTCAATGTTGTTTCCTGTTCCTGATTGATGGTACTACAAGCGATCCAGCACCTCTGGCACCAGCAGTATGACATGTATTCTTTGTAGTATTCTTTTTTCTACGTAGTATTTCTTTTTTCTACGTAGTATTCTTTTATTACCAACATCCCTGTCCATATCCACTTGCTAAGGTGATCTGAACGATGTGTCGAACAAACTTTGATCGTATGTGTTTCGTAACAGTTTTCCTGGCAGTATATTATGCTATCCTAGCTTATTCTTCTTTATGGCACTACTTGTTCTTCCAATATTGAATGAATTCAATATACTAAACTGCAAAACCTTAGCACCCCTAGGTATAAAAGAAGCTTAGCTACTATCTAGCCGTCAGTCAGTAGCCCTGTCAAGGGAGAAATAAAGAGAGAGAGAGAGAGAGATAATGTCCCCTCTCAAAAGGATTTTTAACCTCTTTCCAATTGACAGCTACCTATTATCAAATCTCCGCCCGCCTCCTTCATCGACCTGTCACATCCTCGAGGAAAGGCTGACCGCGCGCCCGCTCACAGCGAACCCAATTTATTGCCTTTGCCATTCGCACAACGATCAAACAATTGCCATGGCAACGCATTCAAATCTACAACTACTTTATCATAGCTTCGCTGATTCGCAGCAGTGTGTGTGAAACCAGTGTGAAAATCGACCAGCCACCGAACCTTTTGATCCAAAGCGGCCGGACTGTGAACACTACATCTGCTCGACCCGCCGCCAGCGACGCGGTGGCTGCTGCGCCACATACTGTCTTGCATCGCGAAATATAGGTGGCGCTAGCTACGGCCAACAAAACCCGACTTGAGGAGGCCTCGCTGTGTTGAAAGTGACGTGTCAGCCGGAAATCTTCCGCTTTACATCTACATGTCGAACGATTTTGACTAGTAATGTGAGTTGTTTGATGATGTCTCAGAGCACTGCATTACATCCTCAAGGGATTTCCACGCTGAAAATTGACTTACTGCAGGGGAACAAGAATAGGGAGACACCTACAATTATGAAAACACCGCGTTACAGTGTGAACTATTCTTGGATCTATCAGGATAATGGGATTCTGGGATAAGCGCTTCTTTGCGATCTCTCAAGCGTCGTGCATCCATTTCTCTTCTTGTCCTATTCATTCCGCAATGTACGTTATATTGCACACCACGGTGTACGCTCATATACCGGGCCAAACGTGAACGTCACAAACAAGTACCAATATTAGCTTTAAAACTAGTAAAGCCAAGAAAGACACATGGAAATCCCTGACCACTCTCGGTCAATTTTTGACACCATCATCCTCCACCGCCGTCGCTGACACAAAAGACACGGGTACTAGAACCGCCGCAACTTAATGCTGTGCTGAAACTCCATCAATGGGCCGGGATGAGAGACCGGATTGAATTTTGGTACAAATATCCCCGGCAACGATATTCTTGTCCAAATGTCAGTCGTAAGAATGTGCAAAGCAAGCGAAAAATTCCTCATTTCCTCACTCTTACCTGTCCTCCAAGCTTTCATTCTCTCTCTCTCTCTCTCTCTCTCTCTCTCTCTCTCTCTCTCTCTCTCTCTCTCTCTCTCTCTCTCTCTCTCTCTCTCTCTCTCTCTCTTATATATATATATATATATATATATATATATATATATATATATATATATATATATATATATATATATATATATATATATATATATATATATATATATATATATATATATATATATATATATATATATATATATATATATATATATATATATATATATATATATATATATATATATATATATATATATATATATATATATATATATATATATATATATATATATATATATATATATATATATATATATATATATATATATATATATATATATATATATATATATATATATATATATATATATATATATATATATATATATATATATATATATATATATATATATATATATATATATATATATATATAATATATATATATATCTCTGTCTCTCCCTGTCTCTCTGTCTCTCTCCGTCTCTCTGTCTGTCTGTCTCTCTATCTCTCTGTCTATTTATCTCTAGCTGTCTCTCTGTCTGCCTCTCTGTTTTTATGTCTGTCTGTCTCCCTGTCTGTCTCTCCGTCTTTCTCTCTGTGTCTCTCTGTCTGTCTCTCTGTCTGTTTCTCTGTTTCTGTGTCTTTGTCTGTGTGTCTGTCTTTGTCTCTATTCCTGTGTCTGTCTCTGTCTCTGTCTCTGTCTCTGCCTCTGTCTCTGTCTCTTCTCTGCCTCTGTCTCTGTCTCTGTCACCATTAAATCCATCATTAAAAGTCGAAAATGTTTCAACCAAAGCAAAAGTAGTATCGTGTACACATGCAGCGTCGATCATTTTGGCACGTTAAATCCAGACGCAAAACAAATTACAATTTTGGTCAGTCAACAAAACGAGTCAATCATGCCTCCAGCAATAAAATCACGTGCCAGCGACGTCAGATCTGACAAGAACTGTTTCGCCAAGCTGCGCGCGATGGCTTCCGGTGACCACGACTGCACCATTTGCGGGATGTTATCTCTCTTCGAAAGGAGAGAGATAAAGTCTCTGGATCTCTGAGAGATAAAATATCCGGTCTGGAGCATCATAAATATGGTTTGTGTCGCCACAGACCAAAGATGTCGGATAATAACGGACGCCGAAACATCCTGCTGCAGGTAGACCTCCATAAAAGTACAACGCAACCAGATTGGAACTGACGAGATCCCTGAAGAGTCACCGGTTGGTTAAAGACGGTTGAACGGCTTCATCCGTAGACGAAAAATAAACACTTTTGATACACTCGCATCTACTGTCGTACCGTTTCTTTCACGATGCATGTTTTTTTCTTCAAAGTAGCCTGCAGATCACCACTGCACCCAAGCATATCGAACGAGGTGCCATCGTGTTCACAAAGGACCGGGTTATGTGCTTGCTGGTGTGCCCTGGCTCTGGTACGTCAGGTTTAGCAGCACCATCGAGGAGGTCCTGCTTCTCCCTTCCTCTCCCGATTCTCCCCCCCCACCCACACTGGGATTGCTCACAGTGACAGACTTCAGTTATGACGAAGTTGCTGACGAGATGCTGGAGAGGTGCTCAGGTGCTCAGGAGCTCAGGTGCTCACAGATACGCCAGGCGAAATACCTGTGGATTAGTCGCATTTTGGCACAGCATTTTCCTCGTGTTGACAGGACTCCGGGATTCCAGAACATCTGGCATTCGGCACACGGCAAAACATCCGGAATGATTCGAGAATTCCCAGGCCGATCAACGTTTGAAACTTAAAACAGTACAATCTGACACGTTCATCTTCTCGGAGATTGTCTGAAACCTCGCCGCGCGCTCAACCATTCGAAAACATCAATCCGTCGCCCAGCTGGTAGCGTGCGCTTCCGCAACACATTCGGAGCGAAATTTACCTGCTCGGCTACCAGGCTACAGTTGTCAACTTCCCTCATGGTCGTGCCGCGCCTCCATCTCTGGCTCCATGCATCGCGCATGCAAACATCCCGGGCAGAGCGCATGCAGCGCGGGACACCAGCCTGCCGGACGCAGCAACACCACAGGCCGACACGGGGCACGCTGAACCGGAGGCGCCGCGGCCGCCGAACACGGCATCAACAGCTGGCCCCGCATCAGAGATCGATACACACGGCGGGCGGCGCCATAATCACATCACCTCGTGGTGACAACGAGAGCGTGCCCACGAGCGTAGTGTCCTGTGGCGAGAGTGGAACCATCCCTCCACTAACGTGGTGTCCTGCGGTGAGAGTAGAACCATCCCTCCACTAACGTGGTGTCCTGCGGTGGGAGTAGAACCATCCCTCCACTAACGTGGTGTCCTGCGGTGGGAGTAGAACCATTCACCAGTCACCACTAACGTGGTGTCCTGCGGTGGAAACAGAACCATCCCTCCACGAGCATGGTGTCCTGCGGTGAGAGTAGAACCATCCCTCCACTAACGTGGTGTTCTGCGGTGGGAGTAGAACCATCCCTCCACTAACGTGGTGTCCTGCGGCGAGAGTAGAACCATCCCTCCACTAACGTGGTGTCCTGCGGTGGGAGTAGAACCATCCCTCCACTAACGTGGTGTCCTGCGGTGGGAGTAGAACCATCCCTCCACTAACGTGGTGTCCTGCGGCGAGAGTAGAACCATCCCTCCACTAACGTGGTGTTCTGCGGTCGGAGTAGAACCATCCCTCCACTAACGTGGTGCTCTGCGGCGAGAGTAGAACCATCCCTCCACTAACGTGGTGTCCTGCGGCGAGAGTAGAACCATCCCTCCACTAACGTGGTGTCCTGCGGTAGAAACAGAACCATCCCTCCACGAGCATGGTGTCCTGCGGTGAGAGTAGAACCATCCCTCCACTAACGTGGTGCTCTGCGGCGAGAGTAGAACCATCCCTCCACTAACGTGGTGTCCTGCGGTGGGAGTAGAACCATCCCTCCACTAACGTGGTGTCCTGCGGTGGGAGTAGAACCATCCCTCCACTAACGTGGTGTCCTGCGGTCGGAGTAGAACCATCCCTCCACTAACGTGGTGTTCTGCGGTCGGAGTAGAACCATCCCTCCACTAACGTGGTGCTCTGCGGCGAGAGTAGAACCATCCCTCCACTAACGTGGTGTCCTGCGGTGAGAGTAGAACCATCCCTCCACTAACGTGGTGTCCTGCGGTGGGAGTAGAACCATCCCTCCACCAACGTGGTGTCCTGCGGTAGAAACAGAACCATCCCTCCACGAGCATGGTGTCCTGCGGTGGAAACAGAACCATCCCTCCACTAGCGTGGTGTCCTGCGGTGGGAGTATACCCCCCCCCCCCTACGAATGTGGTGTTTTGCGGTGGGAGCAGAACCATTCCCCACGAACATGGTATTCTGTGGTGGAAACAGAACTACCCCCCCTCACTAGCGTGGTGCCCTGAGGTGGAAACGGAATCTTCCGATACCGATTTCGACCAGGTGGCGTGAACAAGTCGCATGACATTCTTTTGGAGGGTGAGGGTGACAGGTTGTCATCCATTCTTTGGCATATTTTAACCTTGAATCGGATAATCTGCATCTTGAAAAAGCGAAACGCAAAAGAGTGGTGGTCCCGTGAGTGGCATGCGATTGTTCACCGGCCTGTGTGGACCAGTCCGCAGCATGTGCACGGTATCAGTGGAATCACTGAACACATTGCGCGCACGATGTCCAATGGCGTGCGTCGGTGATGCCAACAGATGCTTGAGCACTCGCTGGTAAGTGTTTCTTAAGCGTCCTGAGCACTCGCTGGTAAGTGTTTCTTAAGCGTCCTGAGCACTCGCTGTAAGCTCCTGAGCACTGTGGTAAGTGTTTCTTAAGGTCCTGAGCACTCGCTGGTAAGTGCTTCTTAAGCGTCCTGAGCACTCGCTGGTATGCTGGTAAGTGTTTCTTAAGCGTCCTGAGCACTCGCTGGTAAGTGTTTCTTAAGCGTCCTGAGCACTCGCTGGTAAGTGCTTCTTAAGCGTCCTGAGCACTCGCTGGTAAGTGCTTCTTAAGCGTCCTGAGCGCTCGCTGGTAAGTGCTTCTTAAGCGTCCCGAACACTTCTTGGTAAGTGCGTCTTGAGCGTCGTGAGCACCTGCCGGTAACTGCGTCTCGTCTGGCTGGGCAATAGCAACATCGAAATGCTTTTATTGTGCTTCCTTTGTAGAAGGACAGGGGAGGCAGCGCTCCTTAATTATTCGACGAGCCTGCATAACCAACGAAACTCATCTACCGTCGCCAGTGTCGGGGGGGGGAGGTACTTAATGCAATCTTCTCCCTGTGGAGGCTACATACAGTTTTTGTTGGGGGGGGGGCTCTCCCGAATCGTTCAGCAGATTCCCTTTGGTTTCTGCATAGCAAATGGTGGTATCTTTTCCGTAGCTCTTGGCAAAACACGCTAGGTCATGTCAGCCCACGGAGCAGCACATTAGATGATCAACATGTCATATCATAGATCATAGGTCATCATATCATAGAGAACCATCTTTATTCATCGGGCCATTTTCATCGAAATTGAAGTTCGCCACCGTGTGGATGTCCAGGGTAAACGAAAACTGGATCAACATGCTCGCATACGTACTTGACTTTCAAAATAATTGAAGGTCATTAACCTTTGTTGACCTTGGAGGTTCTCGTGAGGCTGGCGAGTATTCTGGGGATATTTAGTGCCATAGAATCAAATTATTCGCTCATTTGTCACCGAAGCGATTAATTCAATGTTCTGGAGAGGAACTGAATAGTTTTCATCCAGGGCATTAAGTTTGCCTAACCTTCAAGGTTTCCAATGCATTCAAATGTGGCACGAATTCATGACACCGGTGTATTGACATGAAGGGGACTGCGAATGACCACCTACTTACATGCACCATTTTCGAGGGATCATGACTGGAGCGTGATGTCGCTGTCAGATAAAGCAGGCTGCAACACCGAGTAGTTGCGTCAGTCGGATGATCGGCAATGCTTTATTGTTTATTCCGGGCGCACCACCATTCCATGTCCGCCTTTGGAGCAGGTTTTGCGTACTCTTACACTATGCGATCTTCCACCTCCCCCACGCGTGTTCAAATTCACTCAATTAATAAGGATCAACGAAGTGCGGGCTGTTTTTGACTTCCTTGACTTGATCGCTTGAATTTGCACTTCGGCATCCAAAACGTGCGACTTATGCGCAGTAACGAATTCTGAGAAATAGCTAACTGCCAATACGATATTGCTGGGACAACCTTTCTTGGCGTACTGTTTTATGCATGCATGTAATGATGAACATTCGGGCATACCAACGTGACTTACAACGGCTATATTGACGTAAATGATGTGGATCTATGACTGCTAAGGCAATACCTTCAATGCTTGAATATCTCCCCGGCTTGATATATCTTTCCCTAGAACTCCTCCCCAGTCAGAATAATGTCGACGCTCGATTTGATTTAAATGTCTTCCTCGGTACAACTAATAATTATATGTGTCTCCAGCATGCTATGCTTATTTTGTCGTCGTGCTCAACAACGGCTTTCTTTAAAGCACAGCGACTTCAGCCGATGCCCTCAATCTCAGGATCGCTTTGAGACATATTACTCTAGCGGATGCTTGAAGTCTCAGTCTGAGCTTCTCAGAAGGAACAGAACAGCGCATAAAATTGCTCCGTTGTGTTTGACAACATCATGTATGACTTCAATGTCGTGAAGATTGTGCTTGTGCAGTAGGAAATTGTGCCCATCCAGTGGAAGTAAGCGTGTGTTAGGGACCGCGCTCGTCGGAGTTATAGAAAAACTGGGGCAATGAACGCTTTCAGCGTCGTACAACCGCCGACACAAAGAAACACACATCGGGCAGCTAACTAGACTGTAGCCACCGCCGAAGAACATGCATATCCCGCGCGCTTAAATCGCAGAGATCGGCAGCACGAGCGGTCAGAGCCAGCCAACGGAATCTGTTCGCTCAGTAGCTCTGACCGTGCCAGCGGCCATGACAGGGTTGGGGGGGGACACACGTCCCATTGCCAACGGAACCATACTGACCACCACCCTCCGCCACATCACAATAGGTCACCTGACACGACCCAGGTCACGTGACGGTGTCACAGTCGGCCGCAGCTCTCGTGACCGGGCGCGGCGACGTGGCGCCGCGGAGCACGACCCCAGTCGGCCGACCCGACGCGTCGATAAATCGATGGTGTGTTGGCTACGTCCGTCCACTCAGGCGCGTGGGTGTGCAGTCGGCCCGGGACGGGTGGGTGTGCTGTCGGCCCGGGACGGGTGGGTGTGCTGTCGGTACGGGACGGGTGGGTGTGCTGTCGGTACGGGACGGGTGGGTGTGCTGTCGGTACGGGACGGGTGGGTGTGCTGTCGGTACGGGACGGGTGGGTGTGTTGTCGACCCGGGACGGGTGGGTGTACAGTTGGTACGGGACGGGTGCTGTCGGTACGGGACGGGTGGGTGTGCTGTCGGTACGGGACGGGTGGGTGTACTGTCGGTACGGGACGGGTGGGTGTACTGTCGGTACGGGACGGGTGGGTGTGCTGTCGGTACGGGACGGGTGGGTGTGCTGTCGGCCCGGGACGGGTGCTGTCGGTACGGGAGGGGTGGGTGTGCTGTCGGTACGGGACGGGTGGGTGTGCTGTCGGTACGGGACGGGTGGGTGTGCTGTCGGTACGGGACGGGTGGGTGTGCTGTCGGCCCGGGACGGGTGGGTGTGCTGTCGGTACGGGACGGGTGGGTGTGCTGTCGGCCCGGGACGGGTGGGTGTACTGTCGGCCCGGGACGGGTGGGTGTACTGTCGGTACGGGGCGGGTGGGTGTACTGTCGGTACGGGACGGGTGGGTGTGCTGTCGGTACGGGACGGGTGGGTGTGCTGTCGGCCCGGGACGGGTGCTGTCGGTACGGGGGGGGTGGGTGTGCTGTCGGTACGGGACGGGTGGGTGTGCTGTCGGTACGGGGCGGGTGGGTGTACAGTCGGTACGGGACGGGTGGGTGTGCTGTCGGTACGGGACGGGTGGGTGTGCTGTCGGTACGGGACGGGTGGGTGTGCTGTCGGTACGGGACGGGTGGGTGTGCTGTCGGCCCGGGACGGGTGGGTGTACTGTCGGCCCGGGACGGGTGGGTGTACTGTTGGTACGGGGCGGGTGGGTGT
Organism: Ashinkailepas kermadecensis; assembly: GCA_034440615.1. Lineage (NCBI taxonomy): Eukaryota > Metazoa > Arthropoda > Thecostraca > Neolepadidae > Ashinkailepas > Ashinkailepas kermadecensis. Next base: position 45,864 of record JAOTOM010004112.1, read on the forward strand.
ACTGTCGGTACGGGGCGGGTGGGTGTGCTGTCGGTACGGGACGGGTGGGTGTGCTGTCGGTACGGGACGGGTGGGTGTACTGTCGGTACGGGACGGGTGGGTGTGCTGTCGGTACGGGACGGGTGGGTGTGCTGTCGGCCCGGGACGGTTGTGCTGTCGGTACGGGACGGGTGGGTGTGCTGTCGGTACGGGACGGGTGGGTGTGCTGTCGGTACGGGACGGGTGGGTGTACTGTCGGTACGGGGCGGGTGGGTGTACAGTCGGTACGGGACGGGTGGGTGTGCTGTCGGTACGGGACGGGTGGGTGTGCTGTCGGTACGGGGCGGGTGGGTGTGAAGTCGGCCCGGGACGGGTGGGTGTGCTGTCGGTCCGGGACGGGTGGGTGTACAGTCGGTACGGGACGGGTGGGTGTACAGTCGGCCCGGGACGGGTGGGTGTGCTGTCGGTCCGGGACGGGTGGGTGTGCTGTCGGTCCGGGACGGGTGGGTGTACAGTCGGTACGGGACGGGTGGGTGTGCAGTCGGCCCGGGACGGGTGGGTGTGCTGTCGGTCCGGGACGGGTGGGTGTGCTGTCGGTCCGGTACGGGTGGGTGTGCTGTCGGTACCGGACGGGTGGGTGTGCTGTCGGTACGGGACGGGTGGGTGTGCTGTCGGTACGGGGCGGGTGGGTGTGAAGTCGGCCCGGGACGGGTGGGTGTGCTGTCGGTCCGGGACGGGTGGGTGTACTGTCGGTACGGGACGGGTGGGTGTACAGTCGGCCCGGGACGGGTGGGTGTACAGTCGGCCCGGGACGGGTGGGTGTACTGTCGGCCCGGGACGGGTGGGTGTGCTGTCGGTACGGGACGGGTGGGTGTGCTGTCGGTACGGGGCGGGTGGGTGTGCTGTCGGCCCGGGACGGGTGGGTGTGCTGTCGGCCCGGGACGGGTGGGTGTGCTGTCGGCCCGGGACGGGTGGGTGTGCTGTCGGCCCGGGACGGGTGGGTGTGCTGTCGGCCCGGGACGGGTGGGTGTGCTGTCGGCCCGGGACGGGTGGGTGTACTGTCGGTACGGGGCGGGTGGGTGTGCTGTCGGCCCGGGACGGGTGGGTGTGCTGTCGGTACGGGACGGGTGGGTGTACTGTCGGTACGGGACGGGTGGGTGTGCTGTCGGTACGGGACGGGTGGGTGTGCAGTCGGCACGGGACGGGTGGGTGTGCTGTCGGTCCGGGACGGGTGGGTGTGCTGTCGGCCCGGGACGGGTGGGTGTGCTGTCGGTACGGGACGGGTGGGTGTGCTGTCGGTACGGGACGGGTGGGTGTGCTGTCGGTACGGGACGGGTGGGTGTGCTGTCGGCCCGGGACGGGTGGGTTTGCCCTCTATGCGTAGTCCCTGTGAATTAAGCGAATTTGCATTGGTTGTTTAGCCTAACACTTACGCGTTTCCATGTAAACCTAAGTACAAATACAGACAGGGAGCTACAGCCAATGTGAGTGACATCAGTGCAAACAGCTTGGAACTCTCCAGTATGGACGAGGATCCAACGTCCGAGCCGCCACCAGCCGAAAAAAAAGCAAACCGTCACCTGACTACCCCTCTCCTTCCCTGCCCCTGCCATTGACTGTGTCCATGGACAAACCGTCACCTGACTACCCCTCTCCTTCCCTGCCCCTGCCATTGACTGTGTCCATGGACAAACCGTCACCTGACTACCCCTCTCCTTCCCTGCCCCTGCCATTGACTGTGTCCATGGACATGGATTAATGGCGTCTTAACTAACTATGATGGCAAAAGAAGCGAAGCTGACGCCGTCACCTGTGTGGTGGCTTGTTACCTTGCCAACCGTGACGCACCGCTCTCCCAGATCATCCAGTGATTCCCCCGCGTGAGGGACGTGGTGATGAATGTTTCGTCTGTTACCAAGGATCTCAGGAAGCATGCCAGCCGACATGCACACACGTGACTGAGTCTGAGGCGAAAGAGCGTACGAAGAAGTATGTGGAGGCGGTGAGGGGAGAGCAGCTTTTTAGCTTTTTTAGAGCAACGCCTTAGAGTTGCAGGTTAAAATGTCGGTAGAGAACTAGACCCCCATTGTTCTCCTTTTTCTCTCCCAAAAGCCACGTTGACGATGTTCAACCTAGCGCATGAGTGTGCAACAAACAGACATGGATATTGGATACTGGAGTCCCTTATGTATCTTGCTACCCCGATGTCCAGTGCAAAAGAGTGAGAGGGAGTCTGGAACACTAGCTGTGGCTTCAAAAAATACCGACGAGGAGTACTGTCACTCGCTCAGAAAACGGCAAACGTGGACAAGATCTTCTCGACGTTCTGTTGTTCACCCGCTGCCAAGGTCATGCACGTGACACCACATGTAGATAGGTCAGTGACGCGGTCAGTTCGTGTAGGACATATTTTAAGGAAATAGTACTGCGGGTGAAAATTGATATTTTTATAAGTGGGTGTTCAAGATGTAGGTAGTATCAGGATAAGAACTAACCACAGGGAAAACGCCGCTCAACTAGGCGGAGGACAATCGTCGCGCTACGAACATTTCAGATATACCGCAGTAAAACCGGAACACTGAGTGAGAGGCTTCATTCATCTGCAGCATGTTAAAATATGCCCTGAGGCGAGCGCCTGATATATGAGCTGCAATGCACTTGGCTCTAAATCCAGTAGCGCTACGTCAATACCAGTCTGCGTCACTCCTTTCGACTCGACGGGCGGTTCCGAAAATATACTGCCAGCCTTATCCACAGCACTTTATTATACTAGCCTCGGAAACACTCATAGGCATCCTATTCCAAACATAGAGATCGATTGCGACGGATGTGGGCGGCATTCGTTCGGAGATGTGCTGCGGCCTCAGCGTGGCCGGATACGTGCGGCCTCAGCGTGGCCGGACACGTGCGAGATGTGCTGCCTCACCCGGAGGGGCGATTTTTCCTGTATTCTCTACGGAGCCGACGCCTCTAGCTAGACGGCCGAATGCCGCTATGGTGCCGACCCGAGGGTTCACTCCTGCACGCCCCAGCGCTGCAGCTCACGTGAGCTACTGCAGTCATGCCACTGCAGTTACACCACTGCAGCCGTGTCACTGCAGTCATACCACTGCAGTCATGTCACTGCAGTCATACCACTGTAGTCATGCCACTGCGGTTATGCCGCTTCAGTCAGGTCACTGCAGTCATGCCACTGTAGCCATGCCACTGCAGTCATGCCACTGTAGTCATGTCACTGTAGCCATGCCACTGCAGTCATACCACTGCAGTCATGTCACTGCAGTCATACCACTGTTGTCATGCCACTGCGGTTATGCCGCTTCAGTCAGGTCACTGCAGTCATGCCACTGTAGCCATGCCACTGCAGTCATGCCACTGTAGTCATGTCACTGTAGCCATGCCACTGCAGTCATACCACTGCAGTCATGTCACTGCAGTCATACCACTGTTGTCATGCCACTGCGGTTATGCCGCTTCAGTCAGGTCACTGCAGTCATGCCACTGTAGCCATGCCACTGCAGTCATGCCACTGTAGTCATGCCACTGCAGGCATACCACTGTAGTTATTCCAATGCAGTCATGCCACTATAGGCACGCCAATGTAGTCACGCTACTGCAGTCATGCCACTGCAATCACGCTGCTGCAGTCACGCCACTGCAGTCACGATACTGCAATCACGCTACTGCAGTCACGCTACTGCAGTCACGCTACTGCCATCACGCTATTATATGCACGCTACTGCAGGAACGCTACTTTAGTGGCATGACTACTATGCCATCATCCGGATGGCCTGGGTATCACGATACCGCCTGCATGCACTGTAGCTGTGTACCTCGCCATCGCCGGGACACCTTTGACATGACCTGCGGTTTCGGGGGCGTCAGTTTGGCACCACTTCACTGCGGCGGCAGCTGGGACACTACTTGTGTAGCGTCCTGCGTAAACAGGGGCGGATTCAGAAGCCTGGCTTGCGGGGAATGGCAAAAATTGTTTCCGATATCGAAAAAGTTATCACCTTTGAACAGAAAGCATTAGCTGGATCTGGTGGACACAACTAATGCTAACCAATTAGCTGGACAATGTTTATCTCACAAAATGTTCTTAGATTTCGAGAACATGTCATTTTAGTGCAAATTATGGGCAAAAATCGGCCTCTCTGTGGATGGCTCCTTTGTCCCCTGGATCTGTCCCTGTGTATGAGCATACATCTCGTTGCTGGGATCCGTAGAAAACGGAACTGCATGTGAAGAGCAGGGGCGCCGGTAGCTCAGTGGTTACGCTGAGCGTCTGGCATGCCAGAGGTACAGGGCTCGATTCCCCGCGGTGCCCGACCTTCCTGCCAGGCTGAGGGACAGGCGACGCCATGTGGCCTAAGCTGCTGAGCGCGTCGTTTCGATTCCCCGCGGTGCCCGCCCTTCGGGTCTATATCAGAACCTCTAATGCTCATAGCCTCTAACGGTTCAAAACATCTAGGAATCAAAAGGACTAAGCGTTCAAAACCTCTAAATTCGGAGATTTGATTCCCTATTGGGGAAGTTCAGAACTTCAAATGTTCAATACTTCTAACCGTTCAAATTCTCTAGGAGTTCAAAGCGTCTAAAGACTCAAAAGCATAAACGATCAAAAGCTCTAGGTGCTCAAAACCTCGAAGGTATCAAAACATCGAGTCCACAAAAACAGCAAGAGTTCATACCGTCTAATAGTACACGAGTTCGAACCTCTAGCGATCAAGATCTCTAACGTGTTCAAAACCACTAATCAAAAACTTTTCGCCTTGAAGAAGTGCGATATTGCTCCGAAAGGTGTCGCGTGAGCGATAAAATCCAAGCAAACATTTCCTTCCCAAGTTTTCGCATACGAACTTTACACCCTTCCCTCCCATACACGCAATTCAACCGGAATAACGTTGACCTGCCCGACGACGGCACCGAGCGCCTCACGCGCAGACACCGATTTAACATAGTTCTTGATTTAGATGATTTGAACGCGCATTACTTCTCAAGGTGTAGAGGTTTTAAACGCTATGGTTTCTGAACCTTAGAGGTTTTGAACGTTTTAGAGGTTTTGAACGTTAGATGTTTTGAGTGCTTTGAGGCTTTGAACTCTAGGTATTTTGATACAGCAGTAATTTTAAACCGTTAGGTTTAATGAACAGTTAGTTGATTTGAACGTTCAGAGACATGACCGTTTTAGAGGCTTTGAACTGTTAGATGCTTTGTTTGATACGTCAGAAGTTTTGAACATCCCTAACAGAAGGAAGCCTCCGCCGATTAGGGGTTTTGAACCATTAGAGGAATTTAACTTTAGAAGATTTTAGAAGTTTTGAACTATTCGATGCTCTGAATCCTTAGACGCTCTGATACACCCCCGCCCTTCCTGCCAGGCTGAGGGGCAGGCGACGCCATATGGCCTCAGCTGCTTAGAAGCCACAACCATCATCAACATAAGTGTTAAGAGCTGGTGGACGGACCGAGTCTCAAATGTGCCGCCACACAGTGAAGCACTACGGCACAGCATCTGTGCAGTCTCGCGGTCAACAAGCCTTCAAGCGCAAACAAACCACTACTGGCTTTTTATATTGAATTCAAGCGAATTGAATTGAATTCATTGCTGATGTGTGTTGCCTTTGCCCTAATCTGATCACATGGGACCATAACATGGATGTGATCGAGTCATGGGCGTCATGTGATTGAGTCATGGGAGTCATGTGATCGAGCCATGGGGTCAGGTGATCGAGTCATGACCATAACATAGAGTCGTCATCGCTGACCGCTTGCATCCGAACATGTTTAGGTTATATAGATGATTTTCCCTGACCATAAGGTTTTAGAGACGTTGAAGAAGGGACATGACTCCTTTGGCCCATATCTGTGTTCACCACTGGTGGCATCTGTGGCCATGGCTAGGTTCTACCACTTGAGCATACCAAGGCGGATATCATTTGTATTTTACTTAGTAAATTTTGAGCTATCAATCAACTAACGGTATGGTATGTCTCAATATGTGTGTGCATGTGACCACGAACAGAAATACCCGTAGGGGATTAGCGAGTAATCCATCATGCAGAAAAAGTGAAAATTGATCGGAAGCGTGCAACCCACAGGCTTAGAAGGTGACTTAGAGATCGGAGAGAGGAAAATATCCTTAACTCTTTTCTTTCCACGCAGGGGGTATTTATAAAATTCTGAGTTTTGGACTTGGGACAAATGGTCATCTGCGTCCACGTTCTTACGCTCATGCACGATCGTACCGACCGTCGTCACCTTCACGTCATGACATTAAAATTGCGCGTGAATTACGAGCTGTATCTGCACATCATGTGGTGCCAAGCTGGGCAGCGAGTCCTTCGCTTCATGCATCCCACTAGGCTTACTATCAGCATTGAGCTCTGGAAATTATCTACGGCCACACTAGGAATGGCAAATAAAGGCAGTCTCGCTAGGGAACGGGGACTGATTGTTGGGAACTTCCCCGCCTTGTGACTCGATTAACTGCCACGCAATCTGCATCTGCAGATTACTACAAGGCGCCGGCGTTTCGAGCTCTGCGTGCCAGAAGAGAAAGCCTTGGTTTATTGCGCCAATAAACCAATGCGGCGGTGGATCACCATTCCCCCGTGGTGCAGCACAGCCGTCGCACTTCAGACAGATACAACCTGGCGCAAAGATAGGAGCACCATCTCCGACGTCTGCTGCGCTGGTGCATCGGCAGATGCGCAGATGGAGTCCAACACATCGTCTGACATCCAGGCAGTACACGGTGCGCATGGCGTGGGTACTGAGCTCTCGGTTATTGGATCAGGGATTGATCAGCCAAGCCTGGTTTCCACCACATCTTCTCGCGGTCGAAGCTGGAATTAATACTGGGAAAAATAGCCGTCAGCAAGCCCATCAGTGACGGCAGCCTAGTGGCGAGGAAGAGGGTGAGGGGGGGGGGGGGGGGCTACACAGCTATGCAAATGATAGGTCAAATCTATATTTTTGACCCCATATCGGACGCTCATGATTTGCTTATGCCACAAACGAGGTGGGTCGATCTGGTCTTTACAAAATATCAGAAACGCATATAATAGATCAATATTACATCGGCAACACCTTGGAAGCATAATGGCACCTTGGCACATTGGCAGCGTAATGGCACCTTGGCACCTTGGCAGCGTAATGGCACCTTGGCACCTTGGCAGCGTAATGGCACCTTGGCACCTTGGCAGCGTAATGGCACCTTGGCACCTTGGCAGCGTAATGGCACCTTGGCACCTTGGCAGCGTAATGGCACCTTGGCACCTTGGCAGCGTAATGGCACCTTGGCACATTGGCAGCGTATTGGCACCTTGGCACATTGGCAGCGTAATGGCACCTTGGCACATTGGCAGCGTAATGGCACCTTGGCACCTTGGCAGCGTAATGGCACCTTGACACCTTGGCAGCGTAATGGCACCTTGGCACATTGGCAGCGTAATGGCACCTTGGCACCTTGGCAGCGTAATGGCACCTTGGCACCTTGGCAGCGTAATGCGATTGCGTTCGGGAACAAGCCCGGCAGAGAAGTGGTCATGAGAAAGAACGTAGAATACGAAATGAGTATGGTGAGCATGATATTCTCAGGTCGTAAATCCATATAATTTGCTGCACAGAGCGGTTTGTATCGGACCGATGTTCTGCACAGTGCGGTTTGTACCGAAATGATGTTCTGCACAGTGCGGTTTGTATGGGACTGATGTTCTGCATAGAACGGTTTGTACCGGGCTGATGTTCTGCACAGTGCAGTTTGTACCCGGCTGGAATTGTGTACAGTGCGGTTTGTGCCAGACTGATGTTCTGCACAGTGTGGCTTGTACTGGACTGATGTTCTGCACAGCGGCCGATTGATCATCCTGCCTTCATGTTCTTGTTCACAAGAAGATGTATGTCGATTAAGAGCCATACAGGGTGGAATGAGCCATACAGGGTGGAATGCCTGCGTGCGCTAAATGCTGCGAAACAAAATGAATTGTGCAGGTAAGCGGGATTATTGGCGCAGACAGATTGCTGACATGAAATGGTTCCATCGTTTGAATGACAGCTGACCAGCATGCTGACATGCTGACATGCATACGTGGTGCGGTGGTCGGGACTGTTGAGACGTGAGCTCGCGTCTGACGTCGGTGGTTGGGACTGTGGAAATGTGAGCTCGTGTCTGACGTCGGTGGTCGGGACTGTTGAGACGTGAGCTCGTGTCTGACACCGGTGGTCGGGACTGTTGAGACGTGAGCTCACGTCTGACACCGGTGGTTGGGACTGTTGAGACGTGAGCTCACGTCTGACTTCGGTGGTCGGGACTGTGGAAATGTGAGCTCGCGTCTGACGTCGGTGGTCGGGACTGTTGAGACGTGGGCTCGCGTCTGACGTCGGTGGTTGGGACTGTGAAAATGTGAGCTCGTGTCTGACGTCGGTGGTCGGGACTGTTGAGACGTGAGCTCGTGTCTGACACCGGTGGTCGGGACTGTTGAGACGTGAGCTCACGTCTGACACCGGTGGTTGGGACTGTTGAGACGTGAGCTCACGTCTGACTTCGGTGGTCGGGACTGTGGAAATGTGAGCTCGCGTCTGACGTCGGTGGTCGGGACTGTTGAGACGTGAGCTCGTGTCTGACACCGGTGGTCGGGACTGTTGAGACGTGAGCTCGTCTCTGACACCGGTGGTCGGGACTGTTGAGACGTGAGTTCGTGTCTGACACCGGTGGTCGGGACTGTTGAGATGTGAGCTCACGTCTGACACCGGTGGTCGGGACTGTTGAGACGTGAGCTCACGTCTGACGTCGGTGGTCGGGACTGTTGAGACGTGAGCTCACGTCTGACACCGGTGGTTGGGACTGTTGAAACGTGAGCTCACGTCTGACACCGGTGGTCGGGACTGTTGAGACGTGAGCTCACGTCGGACGTCGGTGGTCGGGACTGTGGAATGTGAGCTCACGTCTGACGTCGGCCGTTGGCATAGTCTGACGTCGGCCGTTGGCGTAGTCTGACGTCGGCCGTTGGCGTAGCTGTGCGCATTGCGCAGGGCAATTGTATAGCGGCTGCCCTGCTAAAACGATAAATTGCATGGGAAAGACATTGCATTGCATTGCATTGCATGGGAAATTGCATCGGACTTCCTTCTTCAAGTGAAGAAGGAATCACTTGAAGCTGAGAGGCTGCCTCGACTTCGAAACGATTCCTTCACTTTCAGTCAAGCCTTTAGAGCCAGCTCCGCTGGCTGAAGCCTGTGCGTGACGAAATAATGATTAGGTGGTTTCTTGCTACATAACGCCATACACCTTGTTGTTATATTTCAGAAATATTGTGGGAGGTGGACATGTCATCGTGATGGGTCCTCCAATACCTCCTCCGGACCTCGGGCGGCGAAAGGTGGCTGTGGCGCAGTTTTCGATCACCATGGGAATAGTCCCCCAGCCCCGAATCATGTCTGACCTCAGCTGATAGGCCCACCATGGGCCTACTGGGAAGGCTAGAAGAGAGTACCCCGTGACTTTAGCGAAGCTCCGCCAGTTAAGGGTGGTAGTGAACCGAGTAAATGCCCACTCTTGTAGAGAAGCGAACGCATGGATAGCGTTCGCTCTCAAAATAATGTTCCAATAGTTACTAGCCTAGGATCGAAAGATGCACACATCATTTATCTGCACTTTGTTCCGAAATCATCTGGCGCGTTGCATACATAATTCTCCTGTTCAAAATTAGCGGAATTTTCATCGGACTTTGGAATATGCGCCGCACTTTTGATTTGTTCTTGTAAACTTATGGTAAGGTGTCAGAACACAGCACAAACGCTAAGAAAAAATGCTTCTTTATTTAAATGGTTTAAATAATTTGATCAGTTGACCAAACTCCAAATAAAGCACGTCTGGCATAGATTTATCCGGCATAAAAGCATCACGGGCCAAACTAGCTGTCCATATTTATTGACATCTAGTGCAAGTGAGTAGACAGTTAACATAGGTTGCAATGTGACAAGCCGGTGCTGAACCTCCAAATACTGCATGCCAAACCCATGACGCTGAGTGCGAATTTTCGCGCTCTGAACTGTCCGCACAGTTTAATTCCAAACACGAAATAGCATATGCAGCCACACCACTTCTGTCCCGACGTGCCAGTAGACACCTAATTAACTGCTGGTATCCCGAACAATCCCGGCCGACTTGTCAGAAATTGCTCGCGGCAGAGTCGTCTGCTCTGTGACTTCACTGCCCAGATGGCGACGGTAGTTTGAGACTGGCGAGCGGCAGAGAGACGCCGACTTCAGCGGTCTGTGGCGACGGACATGCGCCGCCCAGTGACGTCATCAGCGGTGACTCAGTGACGTCATCGGCAGCCTGGTTCGCCTGTCAGCTGTGACTGTTGACAGGCTGGACTCACGTGAGGGAGAGCGATGCGAATAAGCAAGTCAGTGCGGCGGTGTGGAGAGACCTGCTCACACCCGTCGACCATAAGCATACATGTTCCACACATCCCGGTATCTATGTAATCCGTGCATCGTTTGCGGCGTGGTCGGCCACCCGCTGGGTCGGCGGCGGCCCGTGTCTCGCCGACGATTGGTTGGGTGTCCGCGGTGACCGGTGCCCCGGGCGATAACGGTCAGTGTGTGGGGTCAGCGGCGGCCCGTGTCTCGCCGACGATTGGTTGGGTGTCTGCGGTGACCGGTTCCCCGGGCGATAACGGTCAGTGTGTGGGGTCAGCGGCGGCCCGTGTCTCGCCGACGATTGGTTGGGTGTCCGCGGTGACCGGTTCCCCGGGCGATAACGGTCAGTGTGTGGGGTCAGCGGCGGCCCGTGTCTCGCCGACGATTGGTTGGGTGTCCGCGGTGACCGGTTCCCCGGGCGATAACGGTCAGTGTGTGGGGTCAGCGGCGGCCCGTGTCTCGCCGACGATTGGTTGGGTGTCCGCGGTGACCGGTGCCCCGGGCGATAACGGTCAGTGTGTGGGGTCAGCGGCGGCCCGTGTCTCGCCGACGATTGGTTGGGTGTCCGCGGTGACCGGTTCCCCGGGCGATAACGGTCAGTGTGTGGGGTCGGCGGCGGCCCGTGTCTCGCCGACGATTGGTTGGGTGTCCGCGGTGACCGGTTCCCCGGGCGATAACGGTCAGTGTGTGGGGTCGGCGGCGGCCCGTGTCTCGCCGACGATTGGTTGGGTGTCCGCGGTGACCGGTGCCCCGGGCGATAACGGTCAGTGTGTTGGGTCGGCGGCGGCCCGTGTCTCGCCGACGAGTGGCTGGGTGTCCGCGGTGACCGGCGCCCCGGGCGATAACGGTCGGTGTGTGGGGTCGGCGTACCGAGCACTATTTGTTGGATGAATTTTGCCTAAAAGATGAGATACACACCATTCTAAAGCTGAGCAAGAGCTCATTACAAAGATGAAATTGTAGTTGAAATATATCGATCGTTTTTCCTAGCGCACTTTTGTTGGATGGCCCAATTGTTCCAATTTGCTGGGTAAGCTGCATAAACCATGGCTATCTAGCTGTCTTATTTGCTATTTATCAATACCTGCAATTTTGGGCTATAATATCAGTTGGTCACGCTGTCTTGGAATCTCACAATGAATGCAATAGTTAATCAAATCTGGCACTTAAATGTACTGTCGTTATGTCTTATTTTCGACCGCAAATGCGAATGAAATCGCTTGTAGAGACACGCCGGCGAAATATTCATCTCCTGCGGCCTATTTTGCGGGCACGATGCCTGATCAAACATCTGGCTATAACAAACTAAAACGGTTAATTTTGTTAGGAATTAAGTCCTACATGATGGTCCCCAGAAGCCACCCGCCGGAGGCACAGTCATGTATACATTTTGCACTTTGTTTACACTTACTTTGTGCGATCTAGCCATTGCTCTGGTCATCAAATGTATGTCACAATGGTTGCGCTGTTGGAGAGTGTACAGTACTGGGGAGTGCATTGTGCTCGGTCGGTATGCACTCCCGGGCATCACAGCCTCTGTATGATATTCTACACAATGGTTGCGCTGTTGGAGAGTGTACAGTACTGGGGAGTGCATTGTGCTCGGTCAGTATGCACTCCCGGGCATCACAGCCTCTGTATGATATTCTACACCGGCCCGGGCGATGCCCAGGCACCCCATGCAAACATTGACATTCTAGCACTTTTCAACGGCTCGAACGTTCGGAGGACTTGCATGGGAATGGCATGTCTGATACAACATAACTCATTGAGTTTTATCATATATGAAGGCTTTGGTGAAACATCGTCTGCGTAGGCCAGCTATCGGGCGGTGAATTATCAGTCGGCGTGTCGCTACGGGCGATTTCATGGGAACGTGCGCATGGAAGTATGACGGGGAAGGTATGCTGATGCGGGGAAGACTTAACAATTACTACATCCGCTGCGAGAGGTCCGAAGCTGCGCAATCCACTGGATGTTGTTATCTAGAGCTTATGGGGTTGTTGGGTTTATCAACTTTTAGAATCCATGCCAAAGTTGATATTTATCTATGTGATATCTATCCACCTTTGGTTCCCACAATTTGTTATCTGTGCCAAGTAAAACAACTGCATAATCAAAACTTGACCAAAGGAACTGGTAAAGTCAAACAATTGCAAACTCTAGCACGAATACGCTTCTTGCTTTGCAAAATGTTCGACAGTTTTTTTATAGAACTTACAGATTCATAATCGGCATGTGCTCAGCCTCCGAACGGCATGTGTCCCGTCTTCTAAGCATTCCGAGCCCCTCCAGCGAGCCCCTCCATTCCGAGCCCCTCCAGCGAGCCCCTCCATTCCGAGCCCCTCCAGCGAATCGTGAGGCCAGTCGGGGTCGAGTCCCATCTCGTAGTGTGTGCTCTGGCTTCGTGACGCACGCTTATCTGGAACCGGTTGTTTTGCTGTATTTCAGAGGAATCCTGTCTTGATCTTTGCATCACCAGCCGTCAGGACCTAGTGATCATATGGCTTAAGTCCACTCAGATCAAGTGTGCGTCGTGACACGACACACGCGGCGGCTGACCTGGACGGTGTCAGGCCGGCAGCTACCGATCGTGACACGACACACGCGGCGGCTGACCTGGACGGTGTCAGGCCGGCAGCTACCGATCGTGACACGACACACGCGGCGACTGACCTGGACGGTGTCAGGGCGGCAGCTACCGATCGTGACACGACACACGCAGCGACTGACCTGGACGGTGTCAGGCCGGCAGCTACCGATCGTGACACGACACACGCGGCGACTGACCTGGACGGTGTCAGGCCGGCAGCTACCGATCGTGACACGACACACGCAGCGCCTGACCTGGACGGTGTCAGGCCGGCAGCTATCGAGGGTGTGCACGGACTCAACAAGAGCGCAGTCGGTAAGACACTTGCGATAATGTCATAGAGTGCACGCGCGGCGACGCCGATCGCCGCGAGTTGGATTTGATACACTTCGCGTCTAATTTAACAGGCGATAACCTTTTATGGTCGATCTAGGGTCGTGATCGGCGTTAAGAAAATCGTTTGTGTTGACTTCACGTTCGTATTCAATTACGAGAGATACTTGGACGATTTTGTACGTACAATCGTGACGATGTTACTGCGACATCATCACGATGGGACACTGTCGCGTCTGGGGGTAATTTGGACGAAATGTGTGCCGACGATTTCGATTCGATATGCTTATTTCCAGTACGAACTCAGGACGATTCAACGTCAGAAAATGAGTGCACACTACAATGGAAAGGTGGAGCATATCTTCCTCGTGAATATAGCGGGATTATTATTTTTTTTAATGTTCATAAACCCATATCTGCCTAATAAGTAGTAGGTAGAACGACGATGCGTCGTATCTTCGAATTCATTGTAAGTAGTTATTTTGGTGGATTAATTTTATATCCGAATGCACAACTGACGAAGTGATTTCAGCATAGGCCATGCCTACTGACGGTTATTGTTTACTTCAACTGAGATGCCAAATTTAACTTTTCAGGCAACAGCCACCAATCAGTTGAAAATTTCTGAGTTGAAAGAAAGGAAAGCATTCATGCCTTGCGGGAACATGCTCAAACATGCTTAAATACACCTGCACCCAACACTTACATAGATATCGTCGATGCATTTCCGTCCACCCTATTTTACCCGCTCCGGATAGGAAGGCCAGAAATTCATCCAACGATTTTTCTACTAAGCGTAGGTTTCAGGTGCATTTCAGTGCTCCATCGCAGCACACCGATGCTGCCTTTCAACTCCGAAATCCGGAAAACTTCGCGAGCCGCTCAGTCAAATATTCAGCTGCCCTTACAGCGGAAGTGAACGTTTACCGACCTTGTCGCCTAATGGGCGCAAGACGGGTGGGCTCGTAAAAACGCTCTCGAAGCTAAAGTGCGGGCACTGTGAGCCACTCACAGACAGACACGCGCCAAGTGAAACCGTGGAGGACTTGGCCAACCGCGGTACCGTCTGTCGTTAGAGCATCCAGATGGCCGCGTTGAACATTTCAAGTGAGCGATGACAAGCCAGGCTGGGCATGGGCTGAACGCCACTGGACCATAGCGATCTTTGATAGACAGGAGCTTTCCTGGAGGAGGCACCAATGGCAAAGGAGACTCAGCAGAAGTGTTCCTTGTTTGATGAGATGGCCTCTGCTGACATAGTGCCCGCCTCAGCAGCGATTAGCAATCATGAATGTGGAATACACACGGACAAGGACCAGCATCCATGCCACCGATCTATTCAGACTACCATTCCGCCAACCACCAACACCATCACCACCACCACCACCTCCACCACTACAAGTCGGGGTCAGTACTGAGGAGCACCCAGGCTTGATAGGAGGTATCCAGACGTACATACAACGCTGCACCACTACGCCGAATAGCGATGGTATGCGAGCAAGAAAGCCAAGTTCTGCTATGAACATGGATCATTGAATCGGTCACCGTCCATTATTACCGTGCGACACTGAAGATCAGCGGAACATTGTGACATATGGCGGCAGTGGGCGAGGCAGTGGGCGAGGCAGCGGCACGTGACGCCGCCGCCTAACCTCGGCCGACTATCTTTACGGCCTCCGCTGGGGTCGGCCGAACTGATATCGCCCCCCCTCCCCACCGCCGCCCTCCCACCACCATTGGCATCCGCCACCTGGCAGCAGCACCAGCTCGCGGTATCTGTCAGAGCCGTATCTGTCAGAACTGTATCGGTCAGAGCTGTGTACCTGTCAGAACTGCATCTGTCGGACCTGTATCTGTCAGACCTGTATTTGTCAGAGTTGATCTGTCAGAACTGTATCTGTCAGACCTGTATCTGTCAGAGTTGTATCTGTCAGATCTGTGTCTGCCAGAACTGTATCTGTCGGAGCAATACCTGTCAGAGCTGTATCTATCAGAGCTGTATCTGTCAGAACTGTATCTGACCGAGCTGAATCTGTCAGAGCTGTATTTATCAGAGCTGTATCCTGCCAGAGTGATATCTGTCAGACCTGCATCTGTCAGAACTGTATCTGACACAGCTGCATCCTGTCAGACCTGCATCTGTTAAAACTGAATCTGTCAGAGCTGCATCTGGCAGACCTGTGTCTGTCAGAACTGCATCTGCCGGAACAGTATGTCAGAGCTGAATCTATCAGAGCTGTATCTGTCAGAACTGTATCTGACAGAGCTGAATCTGTCAGAGCCGCATCTGTCAGAACTGTATCTGACAGAGCTGAATCTGTCAAAGCTGTATTTATCAGAGTTGTATCCTGCCAGATCTATATCTGTCAGAGCTGTATCTGCCAGAGCTACATCTGTCAGAGCTGTATCTGTCACAGGTTCAGAGCAGCGTCCGACACGCGGGCTCGCTGGTCGCAGCGTTCTTGGTACGTGTTACGTGAGCATGCCAGGTAGCAGTGTGGCAGACTGACATCTGGACAGTGCTAGGTAGCAGTGTGGCAGACTGGCATCTGGGCAGTGCTAGGTGGCAGTGTGGCAGACTGGCATCTGGACAGTGCTAGGTGGCAGTGTGGCAGACTGACATCTGGACAGTGCTAGGTAGCAGTGTGGCAGACTGGCATCTGGATAGTGCCAGGTAGCAGCGTGGCAGACTGGCATCTGGACAGTGCCAGGTAGTAGTGTGGCAGACTGGCATCTGGATAGTGCCAGGTAGCAGTGTGGCAGACTGGCATCTGGACAGTGCCAGGTAGCAGTGTGGCAGACTGGCATCTGGATATTAGGAAACATTTGCATTCTGAAATGCATAAGTCGCATACTGTGATCAAACATGCCAGTGAATCATGCCGGCCGCTTGTTAACGCTTGGTTTGGAAACTAACTGAAATTAGATGAAACGATGCCTGTTGCATCTTTCCAAGGAAGTGAACCAGAGGCGCCGATGTGTGAAAACGATTGGGAGAGGATGGCAATTCCAGCGATGAAAACTGGTGCGGCATTGGAGGAACAAGTGCCTCACCCACCCCAAGGGCATGCAAGGCGGCACCCGTGAAGTGAACCATAGCGGAAGACGTTGCTTATCATACTAAATGCGAGATGCAGCATCAAAGATCATTTTCAGCTTCTTGTCCTGATAAGTGATGCCTATGTTCGCACATTGATATGCAGTTATCTATTAAAGTGACTATGTCTAGTGTGTGGTCGAATTTGAATTGAACACGTGTGATTACAGAGGAAGTCCATGGCGATCGAGTGGCATACTTATTTCTTACTAACTCGGTCTAGTTAGCCTGCAATTCACTTTTCCCAGTTCCCCCAGTTGACAGACAGATGTTCATCGAGTTACCCCAGTTCGCTTCATCAGCATTAGCGTCGTCATAGCAATATCGTTAGGCTCAGCCAATCAGGTGGCGAGTTTTCCAGACCGCGACAACAATAAAGCAAATTGTGAACATGCCACAGCAGTCTGTTCCATCATGATGCTGAATCATCGTGTTTTCTGGTGTTGATGCCTGGTGGACTAACAGCAAATAGCATGAGATACTTGAAATATCTTGAAATATCTTGGAAGACCCAAATGCACATTCTATTGTCATCATATATTCTCCCCAGTGTGAAACGTACGTTAATGGTCATTGGTTAACGAATGATTGAAAGAAACCTCTAAAACACCCGGCAACCGTCGCGTCTCGATGATGTGGCCGAATCTCAATTTGTTCTTGACCTTTACTGGCTGATGTGACCCGGGAAAGCCTTGCCATTAAGCCTTCCTATTGCAATCGTGTGGGTGGTCAGTCGCTGGCCGGCTGGCAGGAGGCTCCGCTCGGTGCAGGTCGGAGCAGCGGCCGAAATATCCTCTCAACTGCCGGTGCTGCAATCTATTTCTGGCGCGCAAAGTTGGCCTTCATCAAGAATCGCGCCATGCTGGCGAACCTGAAGGGCAGATTACATTTCATTTGTAGTCATATCCACGACCGTTCGGTTATATTTTACTAGGAACAAGGTAGGTCGTGGTGGTTGCAAATGTCTAAACTCGTCCTGAGCTGCCGTTCCGGCTGGCTCGGAAGAGGCGTGTGCGAATGTCTAAACTCGTCCTGAGCTGCCGTTCCGGCTGGTTCGGAAGAGGCGTGTGCGCTTCAGTGCTTGAGCGGCTGCTGAGTCCTGTCACGGCTGGATGGTGCAGCAGCTGATTCAATGGGATTTGACGGAGACTGAATGTTTCCGGGACGAACTGGGCGTTCATGTGCTTCTGGGAAGCTGCTGCTTCCAGGATATGAGCTATTTCTGCAATCGTATGGTCCGAAGGAAGGCGGTGGTGGCTTCCGAACGGGAAAAGTGTGGTGGCAAATCCCAGCAGTTGTTCAATCTTACACCACCAACGTGGACACCCACAGCTCTAGCAAAAATTGACGGCAAAGATATCGCAACCGGGTAAGTGTCAATAAATCTACATGGACTACAGAAAAGAACAGCGCTGCAGAAACTCTTGTTAATGTTTTGGACTAATCAAACTGAGTTAATTTCGGGGAAGAACCACTCCAAAAAGGGTATATTATGGGAAAGAAAACGGCTGCATCACGGGTGAAATTGTGCATATGTTTTCTGATGGTAAGTTGTGCCATTGTTCGCACAAACCAAATAAGTTCAAAACATGAGTACACCGACTGTGCTGCTACCAGCATGATCCTAATTTAACCAAAATAGCATTGCTGTGAAAAACATCATCGAGTTTCCACTTAACGACAAATAAAGCACTACCTGTTTGTCGCAATACGAGCCAGGCGCACTTCACGCCCGGTGGCTTCACTAATCTGATGGTGACTTGTGAAAACATATCACTAAGTAATGTGGTAGTGATGAGTAAGTACAAACACAAATACACCATATATGCTGTGATGCTCGTGGCGTCGCTGGAACCACACCACACTGAGTCTGATGGTACTGCATGCTACACTATGTTCTTCTCAATTGAAGTCTGAAGGCTTCATTCCCCACGTCATTTCTGACATCTTAGCTGAGTAAAGCTTGTTGATTGATGATTTTAATACGTTCGCAGCTCAGCACACGTCACGACTATAATTTGACAACATTCGGCCGGATTTTCTCTTCCTGTTTTGTCATATCCTGTCATGTCCATTGTCATGTCCTGTCATGTCCTCTGTTTTGTCATATCCACCCTAAACCGAACGCACAGAGTTCGGCAAAGTGCTACCAAAAACGTATAACAAATTGTCCGAGAAACGCATCTACTAGGGGAGGCAGATTGGCGACAATTATACTCAAATACTCCCCGTAATAATAATAATAATAATAATATTTTTTTTATTATGATAATAGTAACAATAATAAGAATATATATATATATATATATATATATATATATGTGTGTGTGTGTGTGTGTGTGCTATAAAAATAATAACAATTCCACCACGTGTGTTCTTTAAGAAAAATATCCTTCTCATCATACTTCTTTCTCTTCCCTATCATTCTTCGTATCTGTAATTTCTTCAATAATTATCCCATAATCAATCGGTGTAATTGCATATATGCAAGTCAATAAACCAAACAAAAACGTCACAGCATGACAGGCTCAGCATCTGACGGTTATTTTTGTGTCAATTGAAGAAGGACACACGGCATTGGTTGCCTTGCTCATCATAAATGTTGTCTTTTCACGATCCATTTTTGTTGATAGTCTAGAGCCGATTCAGAGCTCTTCTCATACTCTCTCTCTCTCTCTCTCTCTCTCTCTCTCTCTCTCTCTCTCTCTCTCTCTCTCATTCTCTCTCTCTCTCTCTCTCTCTCTCTCTCTCTCTCTCTCTCTCTCTCTCTCTCTCTCTCTCTCTCTCTCTCTCTCTCTCTCTCTCTCTCTCTCTCTCTCTCTCTCTCTCTCTCTCTCTCTCTCTCTCTCTCTCTCTCTCTCTCTCTCTCTCTCTCTCTCATTCTCTCTCTCTCTCATTCTCTCTCTCTCCCATTATATATCTCTGTCTCTCTCTCTCTCTCTCTCTCTCTCTCTCTCTCTCTCTCTCACTCTCTCTCTCTCTCTCTCTCATTCTCTCTCTCTCTCTCACATTCTCTCACCCTCTCATTTATCTAACTCTCACACTATCTCATTCTCTCTCTCACTGTCTCTCACCCTCTCTCTCTCCCTCTCACTCCCTCCAAGGCACCCACTCGCGGCGACTGACGCGGAACGCCAAATAACACATGAGCCGATCAATGCGATACGAAAAGTCAGCGCAATTTAGATGGTATTTTTGTTCGACGACGAACCGAAATGACTGAGGCTGCCGAGTGGGGAAATCGATGCCTGCTACCGTATCGATTGTCTGCGGAACATCAGCTACCACGTGTGCCCGGTCGATGAGGGCGCATTATTGCGCGAAGCCAGTGCGGTAATTCTTGCAATTTGCACGAGGCCTTTCATTTGCTCCAGCCAGTTGGCAGTGTAAGTGAATTGTGCACACCGGCGCCGTGGAAATGTGCGGCAAGCGCCGGGCAAAGCCCAACAGCTAAATCGATTGATGTTTGTGTTCGACATCTGGACTCACTCGCGAGCTTCCAGGGTTATTTTGCATCAACTAATCAACCCGAAGCTGTTCTTTTTAAAGTCTTTGGTATTGTGAGGTTTAAGAAAAGACAACAGCCAAAACAAAGAGTGAAATTGTGAAGCCTTGTCACGGTGGTTGCGCCCCCGGTGAACTGGACATACGGCGTATTGACAGGACGAACTGAGGCCCGGTTGGTGGCAATGACAACAGTGACACCACAGCCAGCAGTGTCCGGCTGCAGAAAGACCTGTCACAAACTGGGATGCTTAGCTTGCATCATCATGGCCGGTCAATAAATCGTTCGGAACTAGGAGGTCTCGGAATTCTTGCTTCAGTAGGCCACGTGATTATGTTTGTTGGACCAGGAATGTAGCAAGACACATTATAGTTAGCCACCAAATATATGACGTGTTGTACAATTATTTCAAGAGGCTATCGGATAACCTCGCTGGCTTGATGCCGTTCAGTCATGAAGAGGCATTGTAACATGCTAGCGCAAGTAGCGCAGGTACAAAGATAGCGTAGGTAGCGAACCTTCCATACCCCACTGGTACGTGAATTGCCATACTGGAGTTGATTTCACTTCAAAATGGGGACAATGCAGTGTCAATCTATGTTTTGTCTAGTTGCCCGGCCCCCGTCTCGTGCGTCACAATTTCTTGGAAGTGTTCCTGCTCCCATGTACTGACAAGGATGCTCTTTTTCTGAACAGCTACTTTGCCTACCTGGAACCGCCTAGCTTGTATTAGACAAACTGCGTGGAATTTTACTCTCAACGTACTTTGTATTCATGACAAACTTACAGCCAGCTCGACCTAAGATCAGTTGCTGTAATCAATTATGTTTGGTTGATGTACTAGATCCCTCAAGTAATTTCCAGGTGCCATGACCTCACTCGACCCACTTGGCTAGACCACGTAACCCCGATTGTCTTATCTGGCTATTCTTGGTAGTGCCAAACCACCCGAGCACTCTAAAGGCCTGCCACCGTTCGGGTCCGCAGTAAGGCCGGCTACCAATCTGAACTGAACATCCAAAGGCTCTTAATCGGATTAGCGCACCGTGCTCTGGTCTGCCGGTGCGGACGAAGGTGCAGTCAGATGTGGCACTTCGTGCACTTTTGGTGTTGACGATGCAACACCAATAATTTCAAAAGTTAGCACAATGCCTATGGTAATGCATGTAAAGAATGGAGTAAAAAGTCAGCTTGGCAACACCAATAGTTTTTGGAAGAACCCGTCTATGGACACAACTCCAACGTGCCATGCTGAGCGCCATTCTTCGTCGCCGGCCCTGCCATCGATTCCATCGACACTGATGCTGTCTCTGGCAGATGGCCACGGCCTGCATCACCCTCATCAGACTAACTTGCCACTTTTATATCAGTCTTTGTTGATAAACAACACTATTTGAATATTATTTGCAGCTCACGGGATTATTGGGCCTGGTGTTGCAGAGCTTGAAGTGGCATCTGCTACTGTTGCTACTGTACCGCCACTGCGCTGTGCTAGAACAGCAGTTGCAGTAGCACATACCAGTAGTAGTACTAGTAGTAGTAGCATCCGATACTGTTAAACGTAACTCCCACGGGAGCCCCACCAGAGCCAACCGATTGGAAACCAGCTTGTCGGCAAAACTCATACATCTGACAAGGCTGCGCCACTTGTAGATCAAATGAGAGGGCGGTCTGTTTCTGAAATGGAATTTATGTTGCGCATATCGATATTGATGCTGACAACACAGAACTATGTGAGTTGAGGTTTCAGTTGAGCGCTAGTTGGTGGAGATGTGGCTAGTCACGGTGTGACTATCGCGTGACTGGCTGGCGGGCCCAGTACAGGGGCGCCAATTCGCCCTGAGGGTCGAACCCGGTTGACTAGGCTCGACAGACACAACATGTCGAGTAATTTCCTTGGGTGGATATTAGGGCTTCGTCGGAAGCTTTACTTTGGTGTGCTCATGTTCAATTTGACTCCAGCAAGATCACAGCTCATCCAATCGAGCGTATCAATCGTTCATTTGATGCTCAATTTACCTGGATGAAGTCAGTTATTGGCGTAAGTATTCACCTGAAGCTCGATAGTTAGCCTTTAACGTCGTGTCCGATTGGTCATCCAAAGGAGCAAGGTTTCGCGAAAATTGCGACTTATCGCTCTCGTAAAGGTTCTTGGGCATAATTTAAAGTTACGTTGGATAGGCTGAATTCGACATCCCGCAACATTCCATTGTAGAGCCTTTGTTATTGTTGTGGTTAATTCATAGCATTATTATATAATATTATGTATTTATTGTATGCATTATTTATTCATTCATTTGTTTATTTTATTATTAATATTATGTACATCATCAGCAATATTAATATAATGACACCTGCCTTTTGTTTTTAGTGTATGCTTAGCCATATTTGAATACGTCTCCGTTCTTTTCAGCTTCATTTGAACCTTGGCTTTCGCCTTCAATGTGCACATGAACTTTCTTTCTGTAAGTGACGGAAAGTGTATCTGGTTCTTTATTGAAGCTTCGATAGCCAATTATACATTTGTTGCATACCATAAAAACATGACAGATAATTCGGAAAATGCATGAACCCTATGACGATCCATTTCCGAAAACATTTGGAAAATTATACTATAACGGTGGTTTTTCACATTATTTGGTTCAATGGGAGCCTTTTCGTAGCCTGTTTTCGCCGAAATCGAATAATATTTTGGGATCTCAAATCCAAAGCCACAATTATTTTTGTTTGTTTTTGAGAACGTAGTCAAAATGGAACTTCATGGGAACTGCTTCATCCCTGATAGGGTTCGAGTCTCGAAGAAGTACCAGTGTGTAGTTCTCGGAATGTTTCATCAGGTCATATCAGTTATTAGTGCCCTAGGTTAATAACGGACCGTTCACGTCAGGACCAATACCAAACTTTCGAGACAAAAAAGGGACACAATATTCTAGATACATTTTGATTTTAGCGTCATATTGTGCCTCAGCTGTTGTTGTTACTGTTGTTGTTGTTGCTGTTATAGCCTTCAAATACACACCATCAGCTTTCATGCAGTTTTCTGATTCTGATGATATCTTATGCCAGACCTCTTTGACCCTTTAGACTGTAGGTGCTAGGTCAGGTCAGATCAGAACCACTGGCTCGGCGTTCCGACCAATATAAACTAGAACCAGGCATATAAGTGAGCTGGACGAGCGCGAGGAAGTGTTTAAAAGCGCAGGGCAGTCGAATTTCCATGCACACCACCCATAAGTGCATCGTCTTGAGTGTTTACACAGTCGCGAGCTTTCAAGCATGTACGAAGTGTACAGGTTATTTCGGGTGATAAATATTCACTGACTTGCACTACTAAAAGCAGAAATAAACAGGCGTCATCCCCCTCTGGGACTGAACTCGAGCTACCGGAGCACCGCAGCGGTGCTACCGGAGCACTCGTGCTATCGGAGCACCAATCAGCGAGGCTGCGGCTGGGTTCTCAGGGGCTGGTGGCGCCGCCTGCTGCGGCCTGAGTGAGATCTAGGCCTGCACTTGCTCCGCGACGCCGCCGCAAACAATTTTCTTCAAAGCCACAGATTGAATTACTTCGGGAGAAAAGTTGCGATGAATGTTGTTAAATATCAAAATGAAAAGAGCAGATTTGGCTCTGAGTGAGAAACTTGGAGCTCGGAATGCCGCATTGCGTAGTGGAAAGCTGCTAAAGTCAGCTGCTAGCGGAAGAGCCGGGATTTATTTATTGATTATCTGGGCTTGGTGCGCGTCAACTGCTTGTGGTTATACGCCTGGTAACCTCATATTTGTTTCTTTCACATCATTGCACATGACTGTATGCACCTATTCTTGGAAGGGATAAATTAAGTCGAACTATGCAGCCGATGTATACACACACACACACACACACACACACACACATATACATATATATATATATATATATATATATATATATATATATATATATATATATATATATATATATATATACATACATATATATATAGCTATATATATACATACATATATATATAGCTATATATATATATATATATATATATATATACATATATATATATATATATATATATATATATATATATATATATATATATATATATATATATATATATATACTGTATTCGAGTCTCCGTGCCCACGAATAGTTATAGTGCGATGTTCGACACGAAAGCGGAAAATAAAGGAAGAGTCAGTCATTTTCAGTAAAATAAAATCGAAACAATAAATAAAAGATTGATTGACAGTCCGCAGGTAAAAACACCAAGAGCTTCATTGTTAACCAGTACAGTGAGTAATCAATTCCGGGAGGAGCCGTCTAGAGTCCCTATCTTCTTTGTGTTTGGCAACTGACGGCGATGCCACTCAACAACTTGCAGCAAATATTGGCGTTGCTGCTCGTCCTTCAACATGACTTAATTGTAGTCCTTGACTACAATCTGTGATGACTGGAAGGAGGGGCCATCCTCTAACTCCGCAGGGTCATTGTCTGGTAAGTCGATGTTGATGTTCAATGTCTAAAAAATCTGTCTCCAGGAATATCTGACAAAATCCGCTACAGTCTTGGCGACAATGGCTTTCTTTCCTGCGGAGTCCACCTGCGTCCGTAGATAATGATTGTTTTGGCATTCCTCCTTCTTTAATAGCGGCCGCTATCTTAGGATTAACATCGAAGGCAACTGTCCCATCGAAAAGAGCGAGTCCGGCCAGCTCTTCACTCAGGCATCATAAGTGATTGGTACATTCTTGCCGGTAACCTTTGCAATAGCAGAATCTTGTTTGGTAACTCACACTCCTCGAGGAACTACATAACAGCAGTAGCTGCTGCTTGTCCAACCCCCACTGGAATCTTCGGTACACCAAGAAGTTTTGCATTTCCTCTTTTCAGTGACAATGACAGTAACACGGTCAACTGTTTCCTTCCCATCACTGGAAGGAGTTTCCCATCCCAGTAAACGATCAGGCTACTGTCGCTAGCGTATGATTTCAAGATCTCCTCCGCAATTGCCTGTCTTTGGGTTCGCCTAGGCGACGACTGGTGGATGGCCAACTCTAAGGGGTCGTGATCTAGAGCAGAAGCTGCTGCCAATAGTACATACACTGTTATTCGGTCACTGAGTTTGGCGCGGTCCAGGACTGCAGTCAGGTCCGGTGTACCAATGCTCCTTGCACGACACAACCTCTATGGAGCGGACGGAGTGGTACCGCTCTCAAACCACCGCTGAACATTGGCTTCATCACTGCTGTCTGATGAGGAAGTCAATTCAACGGTCTCCTCTCGCGCTGCTTGCTCCTCCTTGTCCTTCCGCACTATTTCGGTGACCGACTGAAGGTGTTGACTGGGACCCGCTCCTCCTCTGCTAGCACTTTGTCAACGCCCACTATGAAGCCCCACCTCCCCGGATTCCGCTGTACCTTGAGGAATTCGCAGTCCTCTAGAATCTTAATCAGTAGATGTTCCCCGACATGGACAGTGTCAAACAAGTCACTGAGGCTCGCTTCAAACTCCTCTCTCCTTCTTTCCTTAGCCCAGGTGCAGATCGTCGAGACTTCTCCTTCAGTGCTCACCGGTACTGCTCCCCTTGCTTTCCAACTTCGCGATCACATTCCGCTCCTCTGCAGTTGGGATTCGTGTCTTTTCCCAGATTACCATTTCCTCACTAACAACCTGAGTCGCTGCACTCCTTACTTTCAACTTCTCGTATTGGTGGAGCTTGAAGTACCGCTGGAGAACCTCTGCCCAAGATGGGACTCGGTTTCCACTTAGCTCACCAGATGGGAAGCCAATCAGCCACACATAGGTATGTTTTCGGAATGCACATGCCATCATATTTGACATGACACGAATGGATGATTAGTTCCCATGCAAAAACAACATACAAAATACTTACAAATATATGTACATAATAATAGACACCAAACACAATGTGCATTGCATGAGATAATTTGAGTAAAAGGAAATGTTAAATGTCTCAGTCAGCAGACACAGGGTCATGTGACAGTACTAAACGTTAATCAAAATGAACGACATTTTGCACAAGTCAATATTTCTGTAAGCGGAACAAAAATATTGAAAAGCACCTTGAAAATGTTCACATTAGTTTTTGTGGACCACCCTAATACATATATATATATATATATATATATATATATATATATATATATATATATATATATATATATATATATATATATATATATATATATATATATATATATATATATATATACATATATGTATATATATATATATATAAATATACTTGGCCTATCAGAACGACCTCCGAATTGCCGCCTAAAATATTACAGTATGAGGTTCCGTAAATGTTCAAACCGACGTAACGTCTTCGTTCCTCCTGGAAGTCGGGGCAAGAAAACCGCATGTGCCGAACTGCCATGGGTGTACCACATTGGGAACAGCGTGGCCTCACCTCCCTTCTCAAAGGGTACCAGGGTGTAACGCATGTGTGTGCCCTGTTCGCAATTGTGCCAACTCACTTCTTCTCTCCTACACTTTCTCAGCGACGACGGCCATGCTGCCAGATCTTGTTTGATCTTGTTTGATCTTGTTTCACAGATCGGAGTTGTTTACAGCCTTTCTTGTCACTTCCCTTGCAGACAAGCAATTACTTCTGAGTAGCGAGCTGAGTGGCAAGAGGGCGGGGAGGGGAAAAGCTCTGGTCCAGCGCGACTGCACGGCACGCTTGGCAGCAGTGTCGGCAGCTCGTCGCCCGTGACACCGGCACGGCTGGACACTTCACCCGCTCCATCCAATCCATCCAACCATCCAACCATCCATCCATCCAACCCGCTCCATCCATCCATCCAAGCCAAGATAGGATCTCCCGAAAATTGATTTGATGGGTGAAAAATTGAAGGGCCGTAAGGCTACTCAACGAGTCTGTTACAATGACAAGGAAGGATTCGTGCCGAACTTGAATGAAATATAATGTATCAATAATAATCGCCACTGACTCGGCAGTGTACGCAGACGCGTGTGGTGATACATAGAAAGGCCTAGTGACTGTCCCACATACACATGCGCAGCCAGTTGCATTGCGTGCCTGCAATGTTTCTTCGGGACCCATCTGTGTAGGTTCGGAAATAGCATCAATAAGATGGTTATTCCAAGGCTTCTGCTCTGAAAAGCTTTCAGACAGTGCGTTCTTTCTCGGCAGTCGCGAGGGAGACATCAGTTAGGAGCGAGATGGGTTCCCGGGATGGAATTCGCTCGTGGCTCATTCTCGCGATGCCTCAAGGTGGGATCCGAGCCTCTTGAAAGAGGAAACGGATTCTGACGCCAAAGGGTCGTAATCTCCCTCGTTTTATCCACTAAAGCTCGATGCCGTACGATGAGAGAAAACGGACTTGTGCGTGGGATGCGCTGGAAACTGTCAGCCGTATTGCATACCGAAGTCCCAGCTGCTTTCGCAAGTTTCCCAGCGTCAACTCATGAGCCTCTGCCAAGAGATTCACAGCTGGCGAGATCCGAAAGGCCCCTGTGACGATCTGCACCGATGTGTGGTGAATAGTGTTCTGAGGAAAAATCCTCCGAAAACCTATTGCTTTGAGCAAAGATTAAGCGCACTTCGTGAAGGCTATTTGGATAGGCGTTGGTAAATGTCAAAATTAAAAGTACACACCCGACTCTGAGTGAAACAACTAAGACTCGAAGTGCTGTGACAAACGAAGCACGTGATCACGGTTTAAAAGCGTGGCAGTCGGGTTGACAGAGCCAGGCTGCTTAGCTGCACGATTCCACGACATACGCGGGAGAAGACTCGCTCGGGCTTTCAGTGGACTTCGAGCGAGGAATTCAAAACCTAAAAGCACGCGATCAACGAATAGCCATTCCTCACCAATCCGGACAGCGCAATTCCCTACCTTATGAGCAAACAGGCAATAGGAAGCAAACCCCGCCTAGAGAAAAGTCTGCATTGGACACTGTTGGACGACCGGTGGTGTGGAGGGCGAGGGGGAGGGGATGCAGAGTGGCTAGGAATCCGTGGCCGGGGCGTCACACTTGTGACCTGCTGTGTCAGTCAGGTGTTCACTGCCATCGTCAACCCATTATCTGCCGTCACCATCCCTCAGCGTGCGTCGTATGGTGAGTGTTGGCACACTTAGACACTCCCGAGGTCCGACTCAACCCGCCCACACTCTGGAAAATCTGGCACACTGAAGCACTCCCGAGGTCGGCTCAGCTCGCCCGGAAAATCATCTCGGTGGTGTGGGTATAATTCCTCTATTACCATGTTGAGAATCAGAGGCGTAGCCAAGGGGTGGGCCGGGGACACGGGCCTCTCCCTTAACAATCAAAAATACACTAGATCAAACAAGAAATTTTAAGTTTTTCACCACGTAAAATCAAAGATCTTCGGCGGGCTTCGCTCGCTGAAAGAGTTTTCTTTCTTAACATTTTTTTTGATCGGGCCTCTTATAATAATTCTGACTCGGCCACCGTTGATAATAATATAATAGCAAAGTATACTTGATATTACATGGCTATGTATATATATATATATATATATATATATATATATATATATATATATATATATGTGTGTGTGTGTGTGTGTGTGTGTGTGTGTGCATGTGTGTGTGCGTGTGTGCGTGCAATGTTATACTTTATATATGATAAGTCGATATTATACACAAAAAAATCATAGTAATATTACAACATTGTACCTTAGTAACAGCTTTATTATTGATTAGCTCTCACCAGATTCGCAATGAAAGCTTGAGCTCGACCCGAATATTACCGACCGACTATTACCAACTAGGAGATTACCGATCGACTATTACCAACTAGGATATTCCCGACCGACTATTACCGACCAGGAGATTACTGGCCGACTATTACCGACCAGGAGATTACCGACAGACCGTTACTGACTAGGAGATTACCGACCGACTGCTACCTACCCGGAGTTCTGCCACAAATCGAGATCTTACACCAGAGCAATAAACGCTCATCGACGCGCGGTTTCGGCGTCTTGACGCTGGAATTTAATTATCATGGCAGGACCAGGACGTCTCAAATTGGAAAACGGCTCCCGAAGTCAAATGTCCAGACGACACCGGCGCTGGGCCCTCTCAAACGACCCGGTGTCCTTCCGCGACTAGGGGTCCTCTCCGTCGGCTTTGGGCCCTCATTAGCGATCCAGGACCTCCTCTGCCAGGCCGGAAGCCCTCTTTCAAAAGCTTGGGCCCGACCCTCAGGTGGTGGACATTTGTGCTGCTTGGGCCCATCCTTCGGCCCGAGGGCCCTTCCTGACGACCCGAGGTCCTCTCCGGCAACTAGGGCCTTCCGTTGCCTCAGGGGCCCTCTTTGACGATTCAGAGCCTTTCCCGGCAAGCCGGAGGCCCCTTTTCAAAAGCTTGGGCCCTGTCCATCAGGTCAGTAGTTCTTTCTTCGATTTAGACCCCACCATCAGCCCAGAATCTCTTCATAATGGCTTTGGGCCTTCTCCGTCAGCCCGGTCCACTTTCGTCGGTACAGGGACCCTTCACGTCGGCCCTTTTTGTATTGAATATGAATATGAATTTACCATTCGTAATGACTTGGGGCCTTCTCTGTCAGCCCAGGCCACTTTCGTCGGTACAGGGACCCACTCACGTCAGTCCAGGGGGCTTGCAAGGGCCCCCTCCAACGATGCATTGAGGGATCTCGCGGGTCTTTCAAGGCGATCGCCTGGAGGGTCCCCTCCGACCCTCCAGGGCTGCTGCCCCCTTCGCCCCCCACCCACCTCCTTGGCTACGCCACTGACTCCGACCAAGGCTAAAGGAAGAAACAAGATAGGGTTGTCATATGACTTTGACGTCATTTGAATATCCGAGATTTTCGTAGTAGCTCCCAATGTTTTACATATAGTCGCAGCTATAAAACATCATCTTTTCTCAGGTTGCTTTTTAAAATAAACAACTTGCTTGTAAGGGGAGGGCTAAGTGAAGGGAGGGCCCTCTTCAGATATTCGCCTCCTCCCCCTCCCCCATGACCCAAATCTTGGCTGCGCCACTGGGTAAAGTAGTCTAACACAACGTGCAAAACTATTAACAAAATATATATTTTGTGGTCTTATAATGTGGTTTCGTAATCGTCTCCTCCTTCAACATTGGGTACATCCTAAGCGATACCCGATTTGTATATGTGCAATTTGGTACCAATATCCGCCGGAAACCCTCAAAATACATCGAATTATGCCGTGCACGCAATCATGAAGGTGCTTTTCGGATGAGCCCTCTGGTTCTCGTTAGGCCTGAGACGTTCATTTTCGTAAATCGTGCTTATAATGGGTGATTACGTTACTTAGCAGCTGTAATTGGCGGTGATTCAGAATGGGACTTCGGAACTGTGCTGCTAAAAAGATCTTCCTTTGCTAATCTTCCTTTTACAGGCTTTACAAAGATGGTCCCCTGTGGCTCTTATTGAGCCTTCGACCTTTTTGATCTTTACTCTTAAAAGCCCGTCTCCAGTCGTCGGAAGGACTGCATTCGTCCGCTTGCTTCGCTCGCTTACTCACTACGGATAAAAACGCTTGACCACAGACATATGCTATTCAATCCAATTGATATCCAACGGATCCAATTTCGGCTCCGTTCCCCAGGGTGTGCGAAGGTCAGTCGAAGCAGGGAGAGTAAGTTGCTATACCTGCGCAACACCATGGATGAGGAATCAGCAGCAGAGAACGACCACGAATGCATTCTGGGTGGGGCGGGGATGGCCGGGTGGTTCAGGTGTTGAGCCAAATCCTGCGGCCCACCGGCGAAACAGTACGAGCGACGCCATAGTCGTGAATGTTTATAAAGTGCGTCGTGAACCACCCAATACACAACAAACAAACAACAACGCATTCTGGGTATTCTGAAGTACGCGCTAGATTTAGAGGTGCTTCACAAGCATAGTTCATACCCAAGCACGCACACGAGATAACGTAGTTATC
Organism: Ashinkailepas kermadecensis; assembly: GCA_034440615.1. Lineage (NCBI taxonomy): Eukaryota > Metazoa > Arthropoda > Thecostraca > Neolepadidae > Ashinkailepas > Ashinkailepas kermadecensis. The sequence continues at coordinate 76,739 of JAOTOM010004112.1, forward strand.
CCCCAGTGTTAGCCTTACCCAATGGAGTAAAGCTAGCACTGGGTTGTTCAAAACAATGTCTAAGTTGACCTTGTCAGGCTAAGTTGACCTTGCGACAAAGCTATTGTTCAAGCTTACCTTGCCATATGGAATACTGAATCATACATCTATTTCGATACGCATTGCGCAATTCCTTGGCTAGCATCACCGCAACGGTCAGTCAGGTTCAAGCTCAATGGAAAAGTGTTCTGCAAGGCAGTTTTCAAGTTGGTGTCCCCATGAACCTTCAGATAAGAATAAAAAATATTTATTAATTGGATCCAGCTAGTGTGAATATCCGACTAACCTCGATTGACCTAAACAACCTCAAATGACGACGTCAGACACTGTGCGAAGAATAAGGCTAACTGTGCATTTGAGCTGCATTAACATTCGGCTACAACAGCACACAGCCACGGCTACTTTGTACACGAGTAATATTCATAATCGAAATCAGTGAAGCCTAACACAGATGTTTTGAACGCTCCGTGGGAAATCTTGGGAAAGTCAGGTGGTGTCAGCTCGCTATTCGGACACTGCAAGGATTGGGAATATTATCCGGCTTATATTATCCACGTAGTTGAGAAGGTTAAGTCGCCTGAACAGCTGTCAGACTCGAGTGGGCACGCGCTATGGTTTCCAGTCAGGTGACACCGGCTACTTCACGGCAACTAACCACAACCGCGTGGTGGTTCATCATTGCCCACCTCAGGTCTCTCTCGATGGCATTCGAGCCGTTCATGTTTCAGTGTTCCAATTTAGCGGCGCGTAACATTCACCACCTTTAGGGTAATGAATTCAATGTCACACGCTTGTCCGGGTCCAGGCACGTGACGGACTTACCAATTCATCAGTGTAGGTCTGCGCCAATGTCGATGAGGTTCCGTTGGTGATGGTTAAACCTCACCTTGTCTCCGTATCACTCTCTCTCTCTCTCCCCCCCTCTCTCTCTCTCTCTCTCTCTCTCGGGGATTTATACGAAAAGGTCTCATGTCTCGTGGTCTCAGTTCTCGTGCCAATTGCAGTTTCATGTCCGTTGTGGCCAATCACATGATGGGTGCGACACTGTTCAGACAACGTAATTCACTTACGTCACGTCATTGCCGTTGATCGCGAAGACGCACTATGATTTTACTATGGCTTTTGTTACTACCAATACGCATCACGCGAGTAAGATACAAATGTCATCATGAAAATCGTGTACGAATAGCCTGCAATAGTTACCAAGCTACCAGGCACCCAGGTGGACATAGCATTTTACGCGCATCATCAAAACGTTAAAGCAGCAAGACACCAACAGCGCAAAAGTGAGCACGGCCCAGTGAATCGTGAAGAAATATGTTGATAAGGCCAAGAACACATAATTAATTACCCATATTACACGTAATGTATTGCATTTGCATTGCATTCCATTTATCAAAGCTGATGCGTTAATTATCACACCAGTTACGGAGCTCGAAGGTTTCGTAAGCTTATTTAAATCTCGCATGACGTGACATATATGGCATCATGTTCCACAGGGCTCAAGTCACGGGGTGTTCCCTTCACTGAAAAATTGGGGATACGAAAAGCCATTTGAATTATGCGTTCCATCGATGAGACCCTGGAGGCTAACTTTAACTACCCCTGTTACATCCACATCACATGGTCACGGTCCTGGTGGCAATACACCCCAGGCGGTCACGGTCACGGGTGACGATACACCCCAGGCGGTCACGGTCACGGGTGACGATACACCCCAGGCGGCCACGATCACTGGTGGAAACACACCTCAGGTGGCATTGGACTTACAATAGGTCAGTCATTTATTATTCGGTGCCTTTGCCGGAAAGTTTAAAAAAAATCACCGATGTTCGCCGGTTTATTCGCATACCACGTGTGGAGGCAGCAATGTGTGTGGACAAAGCCAGCTGGCTGTGCCGCATGGCTACCGATAGCCGATGGAGCTGAACTCCATTTGTTCAGTGCATTCTTTCGGTGCAATGACGAGGGACACAATCTGAATACACTTGCTGTATTCATAAACTCGTTTTGCATTCATCAACTGAATGCAAAGCAAACCGCCGAGGCGGTTCTGCCGCCCTCGGCACTGGCGCGGTGGCGGCGGGACCCCGTGTGGACGGTTTGACTGTGGTCAGGCTGTAGTGTGCGAGGGTCACACGACCACGTCGGAGCCGATACCCCGTGTGGACGGTTTGACTGTGGTCAGGCTGTAGTGTGCGAGGGTCACACGACCACGTCGGAGCCGATACCCCGTGTGGACGGTTTGACTGTGGTCAGGCTGTAGTGTGCGAGGGTCACACGACCACGTCGGAGCCGATACCCCGTGTGGACGGTTTGACTGTGGTCAGGCGGTGAGGTGTGTGAGGGTCACACGACCACGTCGGAGCCGATACCCCGTGTGGACGGTTTGACTGTGGTCAGGCTGTAGTGTGCGAGGGTCACACGACCACGTCGGAGCCGATACCCCGTGTGGACGGTTTGACTGTGGTCAGGCGGTGAGGTGTGCGAGGGTCACACGACCACGTCGGAGCCGATACCCCGTGTGGACGGTTTGACTGTGGTCAGGCTGTAGTGTGCGAGGGTCACACGACCACGTCGGAGCCGATACCCCGTGTGGACGGTTTGACTGTGGTCAGGCTGTAGTGTGCGAGGGTCACACGACCACGTCGGAGCCGATACCCCGTGTGGACGGTTTGACTGTGGTCAGGCTGTAGTGTGCGAGGGTCACACGACCACGTCGGAGCCGATACCCCGTGTGGACGGTTTGACTGTGGTCAGGCTGTAGTGTGCGAGGGTCACACGACCACGTCGGAGCCGATACCCCGTGTGGACGGTTTGACTGTGGTCAGGCTGTAGTGTGCGAGGGTCACACGACCACGTCGGAGCCGATACCCCGTGTGGACGGTTTGACTGTGGTCAGGCTGTAGTGTGCGAGGGTCACACGACCACGTCGGAGCCGATACCCCGTGTGGACGGTTTGACTGTGGTCAGGCGGTGAGGTGTGTGAGGGTCACATGACCACGTCGGAGCCGATACCCCGTGTGGACGGTTTGACTGTGGTCAGGCGGTGAGGTGTGTGAGGGTCACACGACCACGTCGGAGCCGATACCCCGTGTGGACGGTTTGACTGTGGTCAGGCTGTAGTGTGCGAGGGTCACACGACCACGTCGGAGCCGATACCCCGTGTGGACGGTTTGACTGTGGTCAGGCTGTAGTGTGCGAGGGTCACACGACCACGTCGGAGCCGATACCCCGTGTGGACGGTTTGACTGTGGTCAGGCGGTGAGGTGTGTGAGGGTCACACGACCACGTCGGAGCCGATACCCCGTGTGGACGGTTTGACTGTGGTCAGGCGGTGAGGTGTGTGAGGGTCACACGACCACGTCGGAGCCGATACCCCGTGTGGACGGTTTGACTGTGGTCAGGCTGTAGTGTGCGAGGGTCACACGACCACGTCGGAGCCGATACCCCGTGTGGACGGTTTGACTGTGGTCAGGCTGTAGTGTGCGAGGGTCACACGACCACGTCGGAGCCGATACCCCGTGTGGACGGTTTGACTGTGGTCAGGCGGTGAGGTGTGTGACCCTGACCACGTCAGAGCCGATAACTCGATACCCCAGCCCGGCAGGCCGGAGCAGACTTGCCGCAATGTACGTATCATTGTATCATGCATCATCACCGGATCATGTCTGTAGATCGCGGCTGGGTCGGGGGTCCGATCTCCACTTGTTTGGCACCCTGCTAATGTTAAGTTGCCACTTTCCCTATTCAGTCCGAAAATATGTCTTGCAAATAAGGACCTGGACCCCCTGGCTTGATGAGAGATGCCAAGTCACGGCACGTATGTACATAACTGTGACACAGCCAGCGCTCCGGGTACCGTGACGCTATCGCAGGGGACCATTGGACTTGTGACGCGCAGGTGTCGTTAATTGTGACGGTGAACCAGTGGACTTGTGACGGTGTACCAGTGGACTTGTGGCGGTGGACATGTGACCAATGAACTTGTGGACTTGTGGCGGTGAACCAGTGGACTTGTGACGGTGGACCAGTGGACTTGTGACGGTGGACCAGTGGACTTGTGACGGTGGACCAGTGGACTTGTGACGGCGGACCAGTGGACTTGTGGCGGTGTACCAGTGGACTTGTGACGGTGTACCAGTGGACTTGTGACGGTGTACCAGTGGACTTGTGGCGGTGGACATGTGACCAGTGAACTTGTGGACTTGTGGCGGTGAACCAGTGGACTTGTGACGGTGGACCAGTGGACTTGTGACGGCGGACCAGTGGACCTGTGCCGGTGGACATGTGCCGGTGGACCAGTGGGCTTGTGACGGTGGACCAGTGGACTTGTGACGGTGGACCAGTGGACTTGTGACGGTGGACCAGTGGACTTGTGACGGCGGACCAGTGGACTTGTGACGGTGTACCAGTGAACTTGTGACGGTGGACATGTGCCGGTGGACCAGTGGGCTTGTGACGGTGGACCAGTGGACTCGTGCTGGTGGACCAGTGGACTTGTGACGGTGGACCAGTGGACTTGTGACGGTTCGCTGGTGTCACGGACCGGTACGACGGGCAGGGCCAAACTTCTGATGAAGGTATGTCTCTCACAGCTGCCAGCTGAGACTGCGAAACCACTTGCGTTACCACGTGCGACACCTGCGTTAATGAGGGAGGAAAAAATGCACAGACCCGTTCACAGGAGCACCGGACCAAGGTCGTACCCCCTCCCCGCCCCCAGCAGCATGTCAGAATGGCATCGTTCACACCAGGGCATATGTTTCGATAGGCAAACTCGCAGCAAAACACGTAATACAGCAAATAGTAGAGGAAGTGCGAACAACTAGATGGGCAGGCTATGTATGTGGGCGGGTCGTGACCCTCGGCGGTCAGGACCAGAGGTCAGCCTGGTGGCTCCCATGACCCAGAGGTGGTCTGGAGCAGAAGGTGGGGTGTGACTCTCGGAGGTCAGGACCAGAGGTCAGCCTGGTAGCGCTCTTGACCCAGACGTTGTGTACATAGGCTGACGGGCGTGCCCCTCGTACGTCAGCTGGCGTGCCTGGTGACACCATGACGGAGACGAGGTTATGGCGCCAGCTGCGGTGTCGTCGGCGACCGCGGCGGCACCATCCGCCGCCGTGCAACAGGTGAAGACTCGCGAGCTGCGACCGCCCCCAACACCCCCACCCGACCTGAACACGGAGGCGGGGGCGGGGGCGGGGCGGGGCGGGGCGGGGCGGGGCGGGGGCGGCGCGCCATTAACAAGGCGTGCCCGACACAGGCGTCTGGCTATTCACGGCCGGCTGGTCTGGTATGAACGGCGGCCGGGGGTCGAGCGCTCGATACTTTCCTAGGCCTCGGGAACAACCACAGTCGGCCCGGCGAACGGTGGAAAGTCTATGCGACGAATTACAGTGTAAAACAGGCGGAGTTCGTGCCAACAGATTTCTGCATGTCGAGCATGTGAAGCGCTTGTGCTTACTGCACCGATGAACTTTGATCTTTTCTCTCTGATTCATAACTCTGGAAGGAGAGGCACCGAGAGAAGTTAACCGGTGACCGGTTAATGTCCACAATACTGTGGACAATAATGTCAGATGTCCACAATACTCCGATGTCCACAATACTGTGCAACGAGACCGGTGTCACTGCCACACGTGCGCCGCGCAGCTCACCCGGGAGTCCAACCAGCGAGCCCACCCGCGGCCGAAACCCAACGCAACAAGCGGCACCTGCCGGGGCGCGACGGGCCACTGGGTGTCGCCGGATGTCCGGCTGCCACAGCCTCACGAACCAATCCCAGCCTCACGAGCACAAAGACACGGCGAGCCAACGGCCGGGCGTTGTCGCCTCGGCCGGGCGTTGTCGCCTCGGGCGGGCGTTGTCGCCTCGGGCGGGCGTTGTCGCCTCGGCCGGGCACACCGCATCTGGCCGTGGCGCGGGCCGACCGCCGGCCGGACCCGACTCACCTCGGCTGGTCAGCTGGCGGCGGGTCGGCGCTCCGGTGGCGGCCGAGGCGCGGGCGGGCCTCGCGGCGGCTGGGTCGGCTCGGCTCGGGTCGGGTCGGGTCACCGGCACGCCGGTCAGCGGTCGGCGCCGGTACGGCTCGCTGGCGCTGTCGAACACACCGGCGCGCCCGCTTACTGTTGCCGCTGCCGCTCGGCAGTCGCCGTCGCCGTCGCCGCAGGGTCCCGGATGTGCCGATAAGAAAATCAATGAGCGCCGCGGCGACGCGCAGCCGCCCCGCCGCGCCGGTGGCGCCGCCTGCCAGCCGCCGGCCGAACCCGATCGTCGGCGGAAACGGAGGCCGCGTCATCTTCGCGCGGCGACGAACGACGCCTGAAAATCGTCGCCTGATCATGCGCGCGCGTGGACAGACTGGACTGTGACCTCACGCCCACGACGAATTGCCGTCTGGCAATCGCGCATGCAACGAGCAACAGCTAATTAGCCAGCGTTCACTCCGGAGAGTGAGCCGAGCAGCGCTAAACACGGCCGCAACATCCAAAACAATGTGTATTCTCGATTACGACAGCGACGCATCCTTTCTCACAACAGACACCCACAGAACGAATCTCGCGAGACGTGTTATCACCTCCGCCATCCGACTAGCGGGAGCAAATCGGCCGTTCATGCGGCGTGACTCAAACACGCGTCCACCCCTTTGTACTGGCCGCTACACTTTGAAGTCGGAAGCGATCCGACGCGTCGGCATAAGCAGTTACAAAGCCGGCGTCAGCTCCCTGTCGCCTCCCTACGAGCACCGCTATGACGTTGACATTGGCCTGGTTCTCACTGGTAGTCGCGGATGACGAGGCTGGATATTACGTTGCAGGACCTGGTCTCACTGGTAGTCTCGGGCTGACCAGGCTGGATATTACGTTACAGGACCTGGTCTCACTGGTAGTCTCGGGCTGACCAGGCTGGATGCTACGTTGCAGGACCTGGTCTCACTGGTAGTCTCGGGCTGACCAGGCTGGATATTACGTTACAGGACCTGGTCTCACTGGGAGTTGCGGGCTGACCAGGCTGCATATTACGTTGCGGGACCTGGTCTCACTGGCAGTCTGGGAGAGGGGTAGTTTCCGGGTATTTTTAGTTTGGGGTGGCTGACCAGGCTGGATATTACGTTACAGGACCTGGTCTCACTGGTAGTCTCGGGCTGACCAGGCTGGATATTACGTTACAGGACCTGGTCTCACTGGGAGTTGCGGGCTGACCAGACTGGACGCTACAGATCAGCGGCACAAAAGCGGACGAAGTGTCACAGCCTCCTGTGACCACACAAAAAAAGATCGCTTTTTCTTCATCGCAGCACTTCGCTTTATGAGAGCCGCAAGGTATTTCCGCCACGGCCTACAGCCTCCTTTAATCGTTGCACAGGTGAGCATACTCAAGCTAGGTATGCGACATCGGATGGCATTAGCATTAGGCATTGCTACATGAGACATGTGGTTTGTAGACGCGCATGAAGTCAGTGGCAGCAGGTCAGACCTGTGGCTGGTGGGGAGACCTCACCCGGCGTCAGGCGAGGTAAGGAGCACCGTGCGACCTGTGAACACGAGAGATTCACATGTCGTTGGCACGCCAGCTAAGGCACGTCCAAGCCACAAACATCCTACCCACACCGACCAGCGCCCAAGGCGTCTGGGCACGTGTCGATCTGGGTCAAACCGATGACACGAGGTCAGGCCAGAGCGACCCGGGTCAGGCCAGTGACACCAGGTCAGGCCAAAGCGACCCGGGTCAGGCCAGTGACACCAGGTCAGGCCAGAGCGACCCGGGTCAGGGCAACGGAATCCAGGTCAAACATGCCCGACCGGGTCACAATGGGCCAACCCATGTCACACCGGTGCGACCCAGGTCAAACAGGCTCGACCAGGGTCAGACCGGCGCGACCCAGGTCAGACAGACCCGACTCAGGTCAGACCAGCGCGACCCATGTCACACCAGTGCGACCCAGATCAGACAGGCCCGTCCGGGTCGGACCGATACGACCCAGGCCACACTGACACCACCGACACGACCCGACGTGGCGCGCGTCCGTGACGTCCGTGACGCTCGGCCGCCGTCGTGACGCTCGTCAGACCAGCGTCACGACTGCCGACGTGTGTTTGGCGGTGAGCGAGGCCAGCAGGCGGCCGCCCAGCCGCGGCCAGCGGCGCGTCGCCACCACGGCCAGCAGCACGGCCAGCAGCGCCCAGCTGGTCAGCCGACGGGTCCAGAGTCGGCCGGGGGCCGCCGACACCACCAGGTCGGCAGGCACGTGGTCCGAGCGGCCCTTCACCTGGCGGACAGACGCGCACACTCGGTCACCACGTGTGTCGGGTGGACATCCGCACCCAGCCATTACCTGACACACACGGACACTCAGCCACCACCTGACACACACCGACACTCAGCCACCACCTGTCACACACCGACACTCAGCCACCACCTGTCACACACCGACACTCAGCCACCACCTGTCACACACCGACACTCAGCCACCGCCTGTCACACACCGACACTCAGCCACCACCTGTCACACACCGACACTCAGCCACCACCTGTCACACACCGACACTCAGCCACCACCTGTCACACACCGACACTCAGCCACCACCTGTCACACACCGACACTCAGCCACCACCTGTCACACACCGACACTCAGCCACCACCTGTCACACACCGGCACTCAGCCACCACCTGTCACACACCGACACTCAGCCACCACCTGTCACACACCGACACTCAGCCACCACCTGTCACACACCGGCACTCAGCCACCACCTGTCACACACCGACACTCAGCCACCACCTGTCACACACCGACACTCAGCCACCACCTGTCACACACCGACACTCAGCCACCACCTGTCACACACCGACACTCAGCCACCGCCTGTCACACACCCACGCTCAGCCATTACCTGACACACACCGACACTCAGCCACCACCTGTCACACACCGACACTCAGCCACCACCTGTCACACACCGACACTCGGTCACCACGTGTGTCGGGTGGACATCCGCACCCAGCCATTACCTGACACACACGGACACTCAGCCACCACCTGACACACACCGACACTCAGCCACCACCTGTCACACACGACACTCAGCCACCACCTGTCACACACGACACTCAGCCACCGCCTGTCACACACCGACACTCAGCCACCGCCTTCACACACTGACATTTAGCCACCACCTGTCACACACCGACACTAGACCACCACACTCAGCCACCACCTGTCACACACCGACACTCAGCCACCACCTGTCACACACCGACACTCAGCACCCCACACTCAGCCACCACCTGTCACACACCGACACTCAGCCACCGCCTGTCATACACTGACACTTAGCCACCACCTGTCACACACCGACACTCAGCCACCACCACACTCAGCCACCACCTGTCATACACCGACACTCAGCCACCACCTGTCACACACCGACACTTAGCTACCACCTGTCACACACACCGACACTCAGCCACCACCAACACTCAGCCACCACCTGTCACACACCGACACTCAGCCACCACCTGTCACACACCGACACTCAGCCACCACCTGTCACACACCGACACTCAGCCACCACCTGTCACACACCGACACTCAGCCACCACCAACACTCAGCCACCACCTGTCACACACCGACACTCAGCCACCACCTGTCACACACCGACACTCAGCCACCACCTGTCACACACCGACACTCAGCCACCACCTGTCACACACCGACACTCAGCCACCACCTGTCACACACCGACACTCAGCCACCACCCGTCACACACCGACACTCAGCCACCGCCTGTCACACACCGACACTCAGCCATTACCTGACACACACGGACACTCAGCCACCACCTGTCACACACTGACACTCAGCCACCACCTGTCACACACCGACATTCAGCCACCGCCTGTCATACACCGACACTCAGCCACCACCTGTCACATATCGACACTCAGCCACCGCCTGTCACACACCGACACTCAGCCACCGCCTGTCACACACCGACACTCAGCCACCACCTGTCACACACCAACACTCAGCCACCACCTGTCACACACCGACACTCAGCCACCGCCTGTCACACACCGACACTCAGCCACCACCTGTCACACACCGACACTCAGCCACCACCTGTCACACACCGACACTCAGCCACCACCTGTCACACACCGACACTCAGCCACCGCCTGTCACACACCGACACTCAGCCACCACCTGTCACACACCAACACGCCAGCCACCACCTGTCACACACCGACACTCAGCCACCACCTGTCACACACCGACACTCAGCCACCACCTGTCACACACCGACACTCAGCCACCACCTGTCACACACCCACGCTCAGCCATTACCTGACACACACCGACACTCAGCCACCACCTGTCACACACCGACACTCAGCCACCACCTGTCACACACCGACACTCAGCCACAACCTGTCACACACCGACACTCAGCCACCACCCGTCACACACCGACACTCAGCCACCACCTGTCATACACTGACACTCAGCCACCACCTGTCACACACACCGACACTCAGCCACCACCAACACTCAGCCACCACCTGTCACACACCGACACTCAGCCACCACCCGTCACACACCGACACTCAGCCACCACCTGTCACACACCGACACTCAGCCACCACCTGTCACACACCGACACTCAGCCACCACCTGTCACACACCGACACTCAGCCAATGCCTGTCACACACCGACACTCAGCCACCACCTGTCACACACCCACGCTCAGCCACCACCTGTCACACACCCACGCCAAATCATCACCTGTCACACATCCGCACTCAGCCACCATCTGTCACACACCCACGCTCAATCATCACCTGTCACACATCCGCACTCAGCCACCACCTGTCACACACCCACGCTCAATCATCACCTGTCACACATCCGCACTCAGCCACCACCTGTCACACACCCACGCCAAATCATCACCTGTCACACATCCGCACTCAGCCACCACCTGTCACACATCCGCACTCAGCCACCACCTGTCACACACCCACACTCAATCACTACTTATCAGACACACTCATTCGGGGCCAATATGTGTCACCGTCCGTTCGATGGACATCGGACTGAGCAGAGAAGGCCACGGAGGCTTGATCGGTTAAAATCATAGCTTAGATCGGCTGGTGATTAAGGTGTTTTTGTTGCTGGGGGAGGAGGAGGCTTGCGGGTAATACTGGCAACACATTTGTGTGAATCTAATGCTTTGTCGGCTTTGTCGGGGAGTGGAAAACGGCGGTACACATAGTTAAATATTATCCCAAGTACATCCGCCGTCGATTGCAAAATATGTTATTTCGATGTCGTGTCGCTTTTTAATTCAGACGAAGTTAAGCAAGTCAGGAACTGAGCTGGACATGCATTTGATGCATTTGATGACGTCATCTAATTTATTATTTCAAAGCCTAAAAAGAAAATAATCGCGATGGTTACTCATGTTGCGTAAGCAAGTTCCCTGTATGATGCACATACGTGGCCCGCAATCGGCGCAGCTGAAAGTTTTTGGTAACTCCACCTTGCTTAGTGTAACCTGAAGTTAATTGCCTATAATGGCTTCAGATCCAAGTGACCAGCGAGCGCACGCGTGGTGGCATGGATGCCTGTCCCAAATACTGTATAGCTATGTTTAATGTTTCTCCTACTCCGCTGTCAGGCGTCTTGTCAAAATGAAAGAAACGCTATATAGCAACTTCAATTGTGTAGTATTGGCTACTTGTGATAAGTGTTCGGGACGAAACGCAGACGCAGGTCCGTGGCGCCACCGACACACCTGGTGGATGAGTCTGGAACTACAAGTATGTGGTTGGATTGTGGACTGAATGTCCGATCAGCTGATCAGCTCGCTGCCGGGGAGGTAAAACCTTCCAGACCTAATAGGAGCCAAATGCAGGGGCGTTACCAGGGGGAAAGGAGAGTTGTGTCTCTCCCCTGGAACGATCAGATTTTGTACGGGAGTCAATGGAGGTGGGTGAAATAGCCCGCCCCTCCTGACGACAACTACAGCCCCGCCCCTCACGGCATATACAGAACCCCTGGCGAAAAAAGATCACAGTGACGCCTTTTGCTCAAGACGTTCTGTTCTGTACACGCAAGACACGTCTGGGGTTAATGTAAGTGTGGTACCAAAAAACGCAAATTATAAATGCAAATTTTCCCGAAGTTGGACTGGGATATGCGATATATTTCGCCATCTTTTTCCGACGACACGTTCGTAGGCCGCTCCGTACTCATTTTTGGAAGCTCAGCTGGCAGCTAACTGCCAAGCCTGTTCCAAAAATGACAACACGACTTATGATTGCAACATAGCCTTCCTGTGGAACGCCTATGTTCCTGGCCAACCTTCCATATCGCTCGTGCAGCCGAACATTGGCTGGACAATCGTTGGTGTTTCCAACTAGGCTCCAGCAATCCTGTAAATAACATATTTATAATATAAAGAAGAACATAATATATCATAAAAATGACATATTTCGCAAAAATATATTTTCGTGCGATCCCACGTCCTTCGCCGCTTTAGATCGTACCTCTCCAAATATTGCTAGTGACTGAAAACAACACCGATTGATTGAACAAGAGCATTTCTTTTCACACTTGACCAAGTGGTCAAGTTGCCAGAGCTGGCAGACGGACACGTGGAGTAGCTGGGAAACGGAGATACAAATTACGCAGATTTGTGTACACACACACACACACACACACACACACACACATATATATATATATCCGTCGACACAGACTCATGGTGCGCCCACGAATTGGTTCTGAACTGGTACCTCAATCACCGTCTGAATTGATTTTATCGCGAAGAATTTGTTCATAAATGTAATAATACTGTTTGCCATTACATAAACATGTGCCAAATTTCCTCCCATCCAACCCACTACTGAGTTACATGCCCTGAAAAATGCTTAGACAGTTTAGATCATGCCTGCCCCATCCGGCACCCCCACTCACTGAACAGATATATTTTGTTGGGCAACACAGCGAGAGCTACCAGAAAGCTGATTCAGCATAACTTTTCTCACGTGAACTCGATGTTCTCCCTCCTCTCCCTTTGGCTACACACAATCGTTTCCAAAGAAAGACTGTCGGATGCGCCGTTCTCCACCAACAAAGTACAACTCTAGCTAGCTGTTTATAACACTTATTAACCTGGTACACATTTTCGTCGGTTTCACAGAAAATCAGAAACGCATCAGTTGGTTCTTGGTAGTATCATGCTTCTTTCTGATTTACATTCTGGGTTAAAAAGCAGAATGGTGAAATGCTCTAATATGCCTCAATGAATGAATTTGCTACATATGTTCGCAAGGCGGAGAAGTTAGTGCCCCTGCATATTTCGTATCATTGTTTTAATGGCATTCATTTTAAATTCCAGTACGTAACAAATTGTATTCCAAACACGTGGCCTCCGTTGGTTGTATGCAATAAATCTGGAAAAATTACAATTTCGTTGTTTTTCCAGTCAGCGAGGTAATCGAACTGGAACAGGGTTTTTTTCTGTGTTTGCATTCATTTCACGGGAATATGGTAGGTCAATATAAAAGAGGACAACACATGGTCGAAATATTGAAATATTTCCGGCATGTTTGAAGTCATTTTCACTGCAGAAATGTCTGTCAAACCTACTGCCAAACCTGCTTCCACACATGGGTAAACAATGTTTACCTTGCCGACCCTTGGAAACCGCCCCTGGTAGCGGTTGGTGTACGGAGGCATGGAGCAGCTGATAAACACCGCCAGACCGGCCGCCGATACGGTGTGTGCATCAAGGCCAATGGATGGGGCCCATCGGGCAAGCGCATGCGCAGAACGGATGTCCGCGGAATGTACTAGCCTGTCTCTGAAACCAGCCGTAGCCACTGTCACTGCCAAACTAGCTTTATCAACTATATGGCCTGGGCTTTATCACATTTTGCGGGCGTTGATATCAAGCTAATATCAATAGACACCAAGGGCAGATACAGGATGGGGCGCATGTCCCTCACGGAAAGGTGAGGGACAGTCTGGGGAGGCTTGAGTGCACTCCCCTCCATCTACGGATTTTTCAAGAAAAGGCGCTCCTCTGAGAGGAATAGGCACCCCTTCGGTATGCTCGAGTGCACCCTCACTCCCACCCACGCTCAACGAATTTTAAGCCGAAGACACCCCTTCAGGGACTTTCGAAGTGGAGCCTCTCCGAGGAAATGGTGCCCCTCCAGACGAGTGCCCCCATGAAAATTCATGGATCCGCCCCTGATGGGCACACAGGTGGAGGTGACTCAGAGGAAAAATATCCAGGTTGAGGACAGGTCCACTTCAGATCTTCGTACTGCATCGTCGCCACGGCCACGTCTTGGTCGTGATTCGGTGACTATAAGTACGCGACATACCTATCCACAGTCTATGGGACAAAATAGCATAGTAGCACATAATGACACGAGCAAACATCGAATAGATGGCGGAAATATTGGGCAGGTCACATCACGCCACCTCGCAGCGTTGTGAGGGCAGGGTCAGGCTACATTACGCCACCTCGCAGCATTGTGAGGGCAGGGTCAGGTCACATCACGCCACAGCTCAGCGTTGTGAGGGCAGGGTCAGGTTATATCACGCCACCTCAGCGTGCTGAGCGGACTGGAGTCCAATCATCGGTCGTTGTCACGAAGCTTTTCCGGAGCATCCTCAGTGGGACATGTCCAGAAGCGGAACTATAGCTTCGGATTGGCAGCATACAGGAAAGGTAAGTCCAGCATTACGATGTTCGACAGCAGCTAACTGCGTTGACAAGACAAGCCTGAACAGCACCTGGCAGCATCTGTCAACACCTGCCGGCAATCACCGAGCAGGCCTCACACCCGCTGCCATAGCCTGGTCCAGCTTTACAGGTCCATAGGCCTCACACCCGCTGCCACAACCTGGTCCAGCTGTATAGGTCCATAGATCTAGCGAATTTTAACAGCAACATACCTGCTTTTCACCTGAATGACTTGGGTATTGTAGGTGGTATGCATATTGTTGTTTTGATTATCACGATACATGTGCATCGTGAAGTTATTCAGAAGAACCGAACGGACTTTTGGAACTGGGCGAGATACGACATCGGGTGAGTCCCGCCCCATGATTACAGGCAGGTGTTGTCAGATGCTGCCAGATGCTGCCATATGATGCTCAGGCCCGCCTTGTCAAGGCAGGTGGGTGCTGTCGCACATCGGAATATCAAACTTGCCTTCCCTGATGCTGTGGATACGAAACCAGCTAACGCTCTCCTAATGTGTTCTACCGAAAGCGTCCCGAAAGGCTTCGTGAAAACGGCAACTGTGATAAAACGCTGCCTGACCAAACCACCGCACAAACATGCTACGCATCAGCAGCGGGCTTGTGCCTGGCGTGAGATGATCACCAAGTTGGCGTAGCAACTGCCCAAGACAGACACGTCAACTGCCCAAGACAGACACGTCAACTGCCCAAGACAGACACGTCAACTGCCCAAGACAGACACGTCAACTGCCCAAGACAGACACGTCAAACTGCCCAAGACAGACACGTCAAACTGCCCAAGACAGACACGTCAAACTGCCCAAGACAGACACGTCAACTGCCCAAGACAGACACGTCAACTGCCCAAGACAGACACGTCAACTGCCCAAGACAGACACGTCAAACTCAGCTGCCCAAGACAGACACGTCAAACTCAGCTTCGAACACATGGCGAGATCGTGTCCGTCTTGATATTATGTGTAAGCATGGCTGAGGAATGTCCAGTGCGTTGGTGACCAGGATATCATGGAGCGCCGTGGCACAGTCAGCTTACTGAGAAGAGCGAGCTGACGGCGACTCCCGAGCTATGTCACTGTACATACCGTCATTTACTTGGCTACACCACGGTTGGTCGCTTACATTTACAGCTTCACCGGGAGCCAGTACAGATGAGAGGAAGAGTTGCATGCAATTTGCAACAAGTGGCTGTTGGTGGGATAAGGAAGAACAGAGCAGTCCGCAGCCGCTATTACTCCACGTCTAATGGTGTCTTTCACACTTAGCCGACCCTTATTATTTTGTGTGTGTGTGGGGGGGGGGGGGCACTAGGCCGCGACCAGCACCTCAGCCAAAATATAAATCTGATGAGAATGAGCGCCAGCTTCTCAGCTGCACCCCAGTCTCATCACGAGCCTTCTCAGCCCACGCGCAGGTCCGCCCCGTCAACCAGCAGCTCGTCAGTCGTCACCACGGACCGATGACTCTAGTCACCCATCCCACCGGCAGCTCGTCAGTCGTCACCACGGCCTGATGACTCTAGTCACCCGTCCCACCAGCAGCTCGTCAGTCGTCACCACGGCCTGATGACTCTAGTCACCCGTCCCACTGGCAGCTCGTCAGTCGTCACCACGGCCTGATGACTCGTCACCCGTCACACCAGCAGCTCGTCAGTCGTCACCACAGCCCGATGACTCTAGTCACCCGTCCCACCGGCAGCTCGTCAGTCGTCACCACGGACCGATAACTCTAGTCACCCGTCCCACCAGCAGCTCGTCAGTCGTCACCACGGCCTGATGACTCTAGTCACCCGTCCCACCAGCAGCTCGTCAGTCGTCACCACGGCCTGATGACTCTAGTCACCTGTCTCGCCGCCCCGGTCGGCGTGCACGAGCGTCCGAGACGTCCGTTATCGGGGGCAATCATTTCCGTCTGGGGGTCGAACGCGCCCGGCAAATGGTCGCCGGCAGCCGGCGTCACGTGCACACACAGCGGCCATGACGCTGTGTCACTCCTCATGACGCTGTGTCACTCCCCATGACGCTGTGTCACTCCCCATGACGCTGTGTCACTCCTCATGACGCTGTGTCGCTCCTCGGAAGTCAGCGACGTCTCGCTCTGTCTGGCTGGGAAGGCACCGTCGAGGTCGGCCGGCCAGCCCAGCTGACGCCGGGCCGAGCCGGACAGGGGCAGCCCAGCTGACGCCGGACAGGGGCAGCCCAGCTGACGCCGGACACGGACAGGACAGCTGACGCCGGGCCGAGCCGGACAGAGGCAGCCAAGCTGACGCCGAACAGGGGCAGCCCAGCTGACGCCGGGCCGAGCCGGACAGAGGCAGCCCAGCTGACGCCGAACAGGGGCAGCCCAGCTGACGCCGGGCCGAGCCGGACAGAGGCAGCCCAGCTGACGCCGGGCCGAGCCGGACAGAGGCAGCCCAGCTGACGCCGAACAGGGGCAGCCCAGCTGACGCCGGGCCGAGCCGGACAGGGGCAGGACAGCTGACGCCGGACACGGGCAGGACAGCTGACGCCGGACACGGGCAGGACAGCTGACGCCGAACAGGGGCAGCCCAGCTGACGCCGGGCCGAGCCGGACACGGACAGGACAGCTGACGCCGGACACGGGCAGGACAGCTGACGCCGGGCCGAGCCGGACAGGGGCAGCCCAGCTGACGCCGGGCCGAGCCGGACAGGGGCAGGACAGCTGACGCCGAGGGGCAGCCCAGCTGACGCCGGACAGAGGCAGCCCAGCTGACGCCGAACAGGGGCAGCCCAGCTGACGCCGGGCCGAGCCGGACAGGGGCAGCACATAACACAACTTGGTCGGTCCTCGGTGACGGGCCCACTTCGCGAACGGACAGTCTGAGAGGCCTCGACCGTGACACCAGCCGGTGTCCACCACACGGACGCTGCCGTCAGGCCGGGCATCAGCCGAACACCGGACCGGCATGCTCATCTATCATTTCCGTGCAGCCGATAAGCGGATCGATGCGTCAATACAGCGCGTAGTGCGACTGCAGTTCACATGCCAACCAGTTGGTCACCGGGCAGGTCGGAAGACCACATGCTGGTCGCGGTGTTCGTTAGTACTCCGCGGCAATACCATTACAAGTTAGCCCAACTGGCAAACTGCGCCACCGCACGGGAATTGGAATGTCACAAGCGATTTGGCATGCTACCTCCCAATGCTTCCAGATGGCAATTGAAAGGCCATACCAACATAGCTTGGTCCAACGCTGCTCCGGAGAACCAAAAGGAGCCATGTTGGGTGTGTCACGTCTTGTGGCTCACACCAACCCAGGACAATTTAAGCGCAGTTTGGACCCGCTTAAGCTTCACGGGCAACGACAGTACATTACGATACGTGCGAACCACGCAGATATGCTGCTGCTGGCGCAGTTTTCTGAAATTCTGACATTTTAGTGGAGACTCACACATAATGCAAATTGTATTTACATGACCTTTTTCTTTTTGACATCATTAAGTGCCACTTTTGCTTATTATTCCGCACTGAGTAAGATTTGGATATATAAAGGCACTTACGGTTTCTGGCAGCAACACTTCCCGCCACGGCGCGCCATTCCGGGCGGCAGCCGTTCAGTGCGACTGCTGATGCCGACGCCCGGCGCCGGGGCCAACCGAGTGAATCAAACGCCGCTCGTCGCCACTGAGTCACAAGTGCGGACACCGTGACGCCTGCGGCGAGTGCGTCCAGCGCAGGAACGTCGACAGCTTCCAGTGCCAGCAGCACTCGCCAAACCGGCGGTCTCTCGGAGAGACGTTGAATCTCTCAGAGTCAACGGACGTCATGTACGGAAACAGACCTTCGGTGGCCGGGCCAAGGAGAGGCTCAGCGACTCAGAAGCAGCAGCCACAAGAGTATGGTGTTTGTTTGTTTATTGGGTGGTTCTCGACGCACTTTGTGCACGATCACGGCTAATGGCGCCGTCCACACTGTTTCACCGGTGGGCCGCGGGATTGGGAAATGTCTCGAGTGGTGCGAGTGCTGAACCCGGGACTTCTCGTAGCCAGAGCTTAACACCTTAACCACTCAGCCATCCCCGCCCCTAAGAGTATGGTGGGTCGTTATTAACCGCCATTCTCTATCGCTGCTATGATACCTCGCTCTCCCCTTGTTTCCTCTACCAACTCCACATGCCCCTGTTTTCCCTCTCTACCCCCTTTCTCTCATCTTTCCTATTTGTCTCCCTTTCATTATTTTTCTCCCCCCTCTCTCTCTCTCTCTTTCTGCCTCTCTGTGTCTGTCTCTGTCTCCGTCTATTGTAATGAAACTCTAGATAACAGCACTGACAGAATGTTACCCCAGCAGAGATACTGTTGATTCTGCCTGTGGGTATTCGGACCTCTACAATATTTTGCCCCTCTAGATTATAGAATAGGTACATGTGTGCACACCAGGCCAGCTGCACTTAACACCCGCTCCGGCACACAATACGCTTTGGGGAACCATTCCTCGGAACATGAAGGCCCCGAAAACAAAGGCTTCTGGAAGCTGGTGCAAAGCTTTCCACACACACATTTAAAACTCATCATAATTGCTTTACGGCAAAATACAGCTAATTTCGGAGCTTCGAGGATTATGACATCGTTAACGCTTCGTGAGATGGGTAATGACCGCCCTACTAGGTATCCAGCACAAACAATTGACTGTGGTGCAGCACATTCGGCGCGGAGCCGGTGCATGCGAGCAGCTTTTCGCAATCTGTACGCGGGGTAAGCGGTGCGTGCCGGCATACATCCATTTGTTTTACAGCTTCTATGCCAGTGAGCACATGCCCCACATGTCGACCAGCTCAGTAGTGATAGGATCGGGATCAGCCCCGGAGCATTGGCACACCCGTGTTGCGCTCCGATATTGATCAGGTGCATGCCGTCCGGCCGTATCGATCAGCCGGGTGAAAGGCGATTACACGATGGCCTAAACGTATTCGTATTCCACCGTCATTCATAGACTAACCGCAAATGGCGGAGCAAAACGCCGATCGAAATGTTGCACGTGTATCTTGCTGCACACATCATCATGCAAACAGAATCACCTCCCTGAAAAGCCCACAGCATAAATACACTGACACTGCCGCATGACATCATCATCTTCGTTCGCAGCGCACAGCACGAAGGCGCACCAGCACAACGACGCCACAGTCAACAGGAAGAGCATTTAGCCGCTCCCGTGCATCTGCATTTCCACAAAAAGTCGCCTAGTGTCTACTTCACACTTGCGGCGACGCCGCAGGGCGTTCAGCCACCCGCCACGCCCACATCTGGCACCGAGTGTTATCAGCAACTGGCCAGAGCCGACCGACCTGAGTTCTACCGAACGATTCGCCCCATTCACCACATCTCGGCCGACGCCAGCTTACTCTCTCACCCTGAACTAACGAGTTGCGCGCTCTCATCTGCGCTCACAGCTCTTACCATTTCACCCCCACGCTTCCGGCTCTTAAGCACTCATCCCGCGCTCCCACGTCCATCCCACGGACCGGACAAACCGTCTCAACCCACACTCCTAGGTCTTCGTCTCCAACCCTGCCGTGGAGAAGAGACATACAGCCAATCACGGAGGTGGAGGCAAGCACTGGGGACACCCATCACCGTCAGGGCACCGGGTGAACTGATCGAGGTGCGGGGAGCAATCACATGCTGGAGACACCTCATCATCGTGAGGTAGGCCATAGAGTGCAGACACCTTGCCACCACGAGGGAGTCCACAGACTGGAGGCGACTCAGCACCGTGAGGGAGGCCACAGACTGCACAGGCTACATCGCAGCGAGGAAGGTCGCGACTGCTGGAGGCACCTCATCACCGCGAGTGTGGTGGTGGTGGTGGTGGTGGTGGTGGTGGTGGTGATGGATTAGTGCACTAGCGTGTGCCAACCACTTGGTCATCTTGAGCCATCACCCACGGACTGGAGACACACCATCACCGCGAGGGAGGCCTCAGACTGGACACACCGCTGCGCCGACCGGGAGATCGATGCCGGCCGGTGCGGTCGCTGGAGCTGTCGGCCAACAGTCTGTCGCCGGAAACGCACCTCGCCCTGGCAGCGGCACTGATGTCGTCGGATCGCCGCTGATCCCCGGCCTTCTTTCCCGGCGACGGGCTCGGAGACCGGCCGCGGGGGTCGGGGCTTCTCGAGCGTCGGGCGGACGCCGACTTACCCGGGGAATGTGGCCTGACTCTTGGGCTGGGGCTCTTGGATCGATTCCTGGATGGCGACTTGCTGTTGGTGGGGCGATGTGACCCAGCCCTGGGGCTAGGACTTTTCGATCGACTGCTGGGAGAGGTCTTGCCGTTGGTGGGGTGATGTGCCTCAGCCCTGGGGATAGGACTTTCCGATCGACTGCTGGACGAGGTCTTGTCGTTGGTGGGATTGCGCGACCGGGCACCGGGGTTCGGGCTTTTCGAGCCGCTTCTGGAAGGAGACTTATCGGCTGTAAAGCCAGCGCCTTTGGAGCGGCCGTATTCCACGGATGGTGACTTGCTGCCGACGCCGGGGACTGGCAACCTCATGTCAGTCCCGGCGCCGGAGCTCTTAGATCGGACATCGGCTCTTGGAGCGGGACTACGGGACCGGGAGCGGGGCACATATCTGCCTCGGTTGTCTGAGCTAGCCGACCGGTACCCAGAATCGGCGCCTCTAGGCCGCGGGCTCTTGGAATGATCCCGCGCCTCCTGCCGTGGGCCCACTTCCGGCTGCGGACTGTAGGAGAGGCCGTCCACTACGCTGGCGCTCTTCTTCTCCCCGCCAAAC
Organism: Ashinkailepas kermadecensis; assembly: GCA_034440615.1. Lineage (NCBI taxonomy): Eukaryota > Metazoa > Arthropoda > Thecostraca > Neolepadidae > Ashinkailepas > Ashinkailepas kermadecensis. Next base: position 98,320 of record JAOTOM010004112.1, read on the forward strand.
ACTTGCGAGATCTTGCGCAGCATGCCCGAGGCGGATGGCGTCGAGATCTTGCGGTTCTTCTGTGCCGTTGGCGGCGAGGGCGACACCAGCGATGCCAGCGCGCTCGCCGGGCCGTTCGGGGTGGAGACTTTGTGCGAGGGCGACAGCGAACGGCGCTGGCCGGAAAGGCTGGGCGCGAGCAGATCGGTCGGCGTAGGCGCCGAGATCTTCCGCTGCGGCGGCGAGCACTTCAGGCTCCTGTTGTCGTTTATCAGCTTCAAGATGGGCAGTTTGCCAGAGGCATCCCCCTGTTTGTACGACTTTATGCCAAACGAGTCGGCATTAGAGATATTCCGGCCGTCAGGCGTACAACCGATCTCCTCAAACATGGCTTCGTTGACGAAGGAGAAGCCATCGAACACACTGTCGTCGATAGTCTTCAGAATGTCCTTGTCAATGACTGTGAGTGCTGGCGACTCGCGCAGAAAGGCTTTGTCGAAGCACGACCAGTCCTTGGCTCCCTTCAGCTTGGGCTTCACCGGCGGTGGCACCTTTTTCTTTTCAAGCTTCTCCCAGTTGATGGACTTGAAGAACGCCTGGCTTCTAATGCTACCGACAGGGCAGCCCGTGCTACCCAACCGCCGCTCCGGCTCCTTCGTCAGCAACAGGTTCAGGATCTCGCGCGCCTGCATCGTAACGTAGCGCGGATAGTACACCTCCTCGTTGCAGATGGACCAGAACAGCTCGTCCTCGTCGGTGCCGGAGAAGGGCGAGCGGCCGATCAGCATCTCGTACAGCAGGATGCCGAACGACCACCAGTCGACCGCATGGTCGTAGCGTTTGCCGCGCACAATCTCCGGCGCCAGGTAGTCGGGCGTGCCGCAGAAGGTGGAGCAGCGCGTCTGCTCCGTCACGCCCGTCCGGCACAGGCCCATGTCGCATATGCGCGCGTGCCCCCCCGAGTCGAGCACGATGTTGTCCAGCTTGATGTCGCGGTAGACCACCTGATGCGCGTGCAGGTACTCGAGGCCGCAGAGCACCTCGGCCGCGTAGAAGCGCGCCCGCTCCTGGTCGAAGCGGCCCGCCTGCTGGATGTGGTACATGAGGTCGCCGCCGTTAAGGAACTCCATCACGAAGAACAGGTGCGACGGCGACTGGAACGTGCAGAACAGGTGGCAGATGAACGGGTGGTGCGTGCCCAGCGTCAGCACGTTGCGCTCGATCATGGTGCACTCGACGTCGTCGTCCTCCAGCACCACGTCCTTCTTCAGGCACTTGATGGCGAACGCGTGACGCGAGCCCTTCAGCTCGGCCATCAGCACCTTGCCGAAGCTGCCCTTGCCGAGCACCTTGACCAGAGTGAAGTCGTCGACGGTGAACTGCGGCTCGGGCGGCGGCTCCGGCGGCGGGTCGACCAGCGCCAGAGAGTCGCGCCGCTCGTCGGCCGGGTCCTGCGGTACGCACAGCGAGTTGGCCGTCTGACCCTCCTGAATCGGCGACAGCGCAGAGATGCGGTCGCCCGGCGTTTTGGGTCGCAGCGACGACTTCTTGACCTCGTTCAGCAGCTCATGCAGCTGCTTCTGATCGATGCCGCACAGGTTTGGCAGCATGGATTGGCACTTTTTGTGGCAGTTGAGGCCGCACGCCTGGCAGCGCAGTCCCTGTCGGAACAGGCCGTACAGCAGCGTGCCGCACTGGTCGCAGAAGGTCGGCGACTTGTAGCTGTGCTGCTTCATGCGGTGCGGCACGTCGATGTTAAAGCGCTCCCGCAGAATCACGCTCTGTTCCGACTCGGACGCCGAGCCCGGACATCGGCCCAGGATCTTCCCGTGACACTCGCGGTGAACGACACACTGGCACGCTTGGCACCGGTAGCCCTGCTTTCGGAAGCCCCACATAAACTTGTGGCAGAAGATGCAGAACGTCGGCTGGCGAAAGAACTTACCGATGAACTTGTGCCCGCGCACCTCGTGCACCTTCTGGTGCTTGATGGCACCCCGGCGCGCCGGCAGTTCCGACTGTGTGGCAATCTCGGTGGCTGTCTCGCCATCCTCTGGCGTCTCTGGCTCTTCTCCATCGTCGGCCAGCTTCACGCGTACATTCAGCTTACCGGACGGCTTCAGCTTGAGCATCACCTGCGCGTGGTTCTGCCGCTTGTCCTCGCACTTCTGCAGCAGCGTTGCGGCGGCCACCAGTGTCTCCAGAGTGATGCCCGACTGGAAACTCAACTTCAACTGGAAGTATGACTTGTCCTTCACAGGCACTACGAAGGCGTTTCGCAGCGATTGCACAGTGAAGGTGCGCTGGTGCTCCAAGTGTGTCTTCCCGTCTTCGCTCTTGACGGCCTCCTTGCGCTCCAGCCACACTTCCAGGCCGGGGCAGTCGAGGATCTCCAAGGGACCATCGCCGAAGTCGATACTGCGCAACGCGATGGTGAACACAGGCGCCATGGCGACTCTGCGGGGCCCCACGTCGCGGCCGCGCGCAGCTCCGCAGCTCCAGCCGCAGGCGGCCGGTGGACCTGCGGCAGCGTCAGCAGCGCAGCTTCGCAGCTCCGCAGTTCCAGCCGGTGGGCCCGCGGCAGCGTCAGCAGCGCAGCACGGCGGCCCCACTCGGCGCTGGCCCGGCGTGGCACCGCGGCAGCCCAGGGAGCCGGCGCGGTGCGGAGTGCCTGACGTCGGCCCGCCCAGACCACGCCGCGCCAAGACCTCTCGCGGCGGCGATTGCCGGCAATCTTATCGGCGCCGCTGCGCCGCTGCCGGCGGCCGCGGCGAAAGTGGCGCGCCGACGTGCCGGCCGCCGGCTCACGTGCGCCGTGACGCCATGCGGCCGCCGCCGAAAGGGAAAACGGCCCCGTTTTTCAGTCGGCAAACGGCGCCGATTGTTGGCCGGCCGTCAATGGCGGATGCGCCGGCGGCGCGTGAGTCACGCGTGTCCGGCTGTGTCGTGACAGGGCCGCCGGTCCGTCACGCGACGCCACCGCCGACCATGCACGGATCGGTCGAACGGTGCCCCGCGCGTATCCGTCGAGTGGCGGCGCCCGCGCGTATCCGTCAAGTGGCGGCGCCCGCACGCATTCGTCGAATGGCGGCGCCCGCGCGTATCCGTCAAGTGGCGGCGCCCGCACGCATTCGTCGAGTGGCGGCGCCCGTGCGCATTCGTCGAATGGCGCCGCCCGTGCGTATCCGTCAAGTGATGTTGAAGTGCAGGATGTTTACTGCACTCTAATCTGATGCTGCCGTCCCCTGCGGCGTCGGTGTCTGGTTCACCCGCTCCTGGCAGCTGCGGGATCCGCCGCGCCCGCTCCCAAGTTCGCGCCCCCTGCGGCGTCGGTGGCGGCGAAGGCGCACTAAAACACACAGCTTTCAGTATTTAAAAGCCCTTTTCTGTACTCCAGTTCGGGTGATCTCCAGACCCGAGACTGGCTTTAGTTTGTAATTGAGGAATAGAATACGAGAGACAAATTAAATCAGACGTATGCGAAAAGAAGTCCAAGCTGTCAACGACAGCCATGCAAAGTAGTATGCTATTATGAAATAACCTCGACCTAGTTCATCGTGAAGCAGCACGAAATACTTTTCAGCGATAAGAAAAGACGACCATTTCCTGAAATCGTAACATTCTCCGTGACCGAAATCCTGAACGCATCCATTGTCTAACTCTGGTCGTTCGTCAGCTGCTGTGAAGGAGTGCTGCCGTGGTGTCATACTACGGGTCAAACGGTCAGCATGAGGGAGGGGCGAACTCACATCGCCTATGGAAGTGCACGGCATGGCCATAAACGCTCCATGAAGCCAGTGGTCTACATGTGTGCAGACACCCAATGCACGCTCCACGGGGCTCAGTGGTCTACACGTGTGCAGAGACCCAGTACAAGACCCGAGGGAGATGTGGGAGCACACGGACAATAGCTACACCCGACAAATGGACGGAGTGCCATGTGTGCAGACACCCAGTACAAGACCCGAGAGAGATGTGGGAGCACACGGACAATAGCTACACCCGACAAGTGGACAGAGTGTCATGTGTGCAGACACCCAGTACAAGACCCGAGGGAGATGTGGGAGCACACGGACAATAGCTACACCCGACAAGTGGACGGAGTGCCATGTGTGCAGACACCCAGTACAAGACCAGAGGGAGATGTGGGAGCACACGGACAATAGCTACACCCGACAAGTGGACGGAGTGCCATGTGTGCAGACACTCAGTACAAGACCCGAGAGAGATGTGGGAGCACACGGACAATAGCTACACCCGACAAGTGGACGGAGTGACATGTGTGCAGACACCCAGTACAACACCCGAGAGAGATGTGGGAGCACACGGACAATAGCTACACCCGACAAGTGGACGGAGTGCCATGTCACTGCACGGTGGCGACGCAGAGGCTATCCCGGACACAGAAGCCAGACACATTGCTGGGTGAATGGCTACCGAGGCTCATCGTGTGTCTGTTTATGTGTCCGTATTGGTGACTGGTGTTGGAGCTTGTCATACTGAGAGCGGGTTTCCCGAGATTCCTCAGGTCGTCTGGACTTCGCCGGAGCGAAGCGAGAACTACAAGGGCGAACATCGGCCCTGCATATGTGTTCCCGATGTGCATGGCCTCCAATGCATGTGTGTGAGTGACTTTACATTGCTTTGCATTCACAGTAAATTATGTTAAGGAATGATGCTGCTGTACGCCTCTTCGTGTCAGATGTTTGTAGCTTTAGATTTGGTGGCGGTTGTCATAACAGGTTGAGTAAATATTTAATCGAATTATTGGGAACAATAATAATTGCAAGGGTGGCGATTGTTCGCAGTGAGTCGTGGTACACCCGCACGAATCGTTTTCATCGCAAAATCAGCCGTCCTTCGAAAGATATAGACGGCATTGGACATATCTGACCTCCTTCCATCGGTTGGTTGGTTATTTGAGTTTTAGGGCGCATCGACCCGGTACTCCTCGAGCCAGCCGAGGAGAATGTAGCCCAGAGCCAGCCCGGGACAGCCGCCCTGAAAGCCAACCGAGAACAAAAACCACCGACTGGCGTGAGCAACTCTGGAGAACCACTCGCAGGCTGCAGGCCGCCGACCCACCATCAGAACCTCTCCCGAACCACCGCCGACGCGACCGCGGCCGTGACCCCAGCTCCGTGGCGGGCACGCGCGGCGACACAGCGCACGACCGGAGACCGGGCCGCCCGGGGCGCCGCGCCGCCGGCTGTTGCGTGATGGCGTCACATACGTTCGTGACGCCAGATTGAGGCCGATCGTCGGCCAACCTGCGGCGGCGGGTCTCGCCGCCGCCGCGCACATCATGACCGGCCGATTGGGCTGTTGTGTCGGCGGCGACTCGCGAAAATCGCGCGGCGAACATCTCGGCGAACAATGGCTTCACAAATGTCAGGCCCAGTGCTGTCCAACAGAGCAGAAACGTTGGCCGACGAACACTGCAGGGATCGTGCCGTACAAATGCTCAACCGAATTCTCGCACGCAATATACAACGGGCAAATAGAGCTAAATTTAAATAACGGCGCATTGTGGCTTATGGCCGCCAATCCTATGCATGCCCACGAGAGCAGCAGCTTTGCCGTGGTAAGCATGGTCTATCGGCTGTTACCGTTGCCGTGGTTACTGCCAACGACACAACTGCTCCGACGCTAATGCCACGCGACGTTACTTCCACGTACTTCACTGCTCCAGACATTACTTCACTGCTTCGTGACACTACTGCTTGACATGCTTATCCCGCAGCTACCACTGTTATACGACATTACTGCTGGACATGTTTATTCCACAACTACCACTACTATACGACATTACTGCTACCTGACATTACTGCTGGACATATTTCTCCCACAGCCACCGCTGTTATACGACATTACTTCTTCGTACTTTATTGCTACAGCCACCACTCCTATGTGACATTACTGCTACTTGCCATTTCTGCTACAGACTTCTCTTCTGCAAACATTACTGCTACGCGACATTACCGCTGCTTGACATTTCTGCTACAGACTTCTTTGCTGCAGACATTACCGCTATGCGATATTACCGCTACTTGACATTTCTGCCACAGACTTCACTGCTCCAAACATTACTGCTAATCGGAACCCACAAATTTACTTCCCTAGCCAAGCCTCTGATTTTCTGAGACCTTACACGATGAAAAACGAGGTGCATAAGAGCCAACCATTTGCTGGCTGCCGCATGTTACCTTCGCTTGTGAGGTGGTGCCCACTGGTGAGCTGTCATACGCAAAGCCTGGTGGAACGGTGAGCAGTTATTCAGTGTTATGGAGCGGAGTGTACCGCTCCACGCATAGAACTAGCTGGGCGGTAATCCGAACTAGTGAGACGACACCCCAGTCCATTCCTGGTGATAACTGACAATCCAAGGCCCGCGCAGCACCAGGGAAGTGATGGAAACGGAACGTTTCCCTGAAATATCCCAGTGCTATTTTCTCCAATGTGCCAGCCGTGCCACTCCACACAGCACGAACAAAGCATGGTCATTAAAAATCACCGAGTATCAGCTTGGTGGCTCGAACGATTCGGATCTGGATTCGGATATGGTGAGCGAAACACGTTCAGGAGCGAAACCCGCCCCTGCACGGACCGAAACGTGGGAAATGAAACCTGAAGCGGACAGACATGCCATTTTCTTGATAGGATGCTGAGATGAGTTTCCTGAACATTTTTAATATCGCAGCTATATGCTGCATCTGCTGAAGGGAAATGCATTTCATGAGGACACTCCCGACGAGGCTTAGAATGTGCGCCAAGGCGTGGCGTTCCGTCAAAATCATCGGGGAGTCAGGCGATGTACCTATGACTCAAGACTCCCGCCCAGCAACTCCTTATCACAAAGAGGGAGGTTTTCGGAAGGCGTTCAGTATGAAGTGCATGCACGCGCGATATAATAGTTAGAGTCTGTGAACAGTCAGTAGCCTGCACTCGGAAAGTGATATCCACGGTAGCGGCAGTGATACTGCGTAGCAGTAATGTTGAAGAAGTCTTGTCTTAAGCAGGACAAGTATGCAGTATGTATGTCCGGAAACAGCAATGTTGAGTACCAGTGATGTATGGAGGGTTAAAGTAGCAGTAATGTCGCGTAGAAATAACGTCGGGAGCAGTCAAGTCAGTAGCAGTGTCAGTCAAGTCAGTAGCAGTGTCAGTCAGAGCAGTCGTCAGTCAGTATCTGCCCACTCGAGCAGTCAGTCAGTAGCAGTGATATCGTGTAGCAGCACCGACGCATAGGAGTAATGCCGAGAGCAGTGATGTCCGTGGCGGTGATGTCGCGTAGCAGTAGTGTCGGACGAGCTTTGTCGTCAGCAGTAAATACAGTAGCAGTTTGGACGTGCCACCAGTCAACGCACCGCGCACCGTCGCATCCACGCCAGTGACCTGATGCACCTAACCTAACCTGACCAACCAGCCAACATACCGTGCATCGTCGCATCCACGCTAGTGGCACGATGTACCTAACCTAACCTGACCAACCAGCCAACATACCGTGCACCGTCGCATCCACACTAGTGGCACGATGTACCTAACCCAACCTGACCAACCAGCCAACATACCGTGCATCACCGCACCCATGCCAGTGACCCTATGCAAATAATTACATACCGTACATCAGGTACGGTATGTAATTAGCATTTTAGCGTTTTTAACAGGTAAGCATTCTTTAAAGAAAACAATGTCTCGAATGGAGCCACCGAATGTTCGGTGTTGATACCTGAGGAGTTTTTCGAAGTCGGACAGAAAATGTGAAATTTCCCCATAAAATGGTCGAATGCTAGCCTTCTGGAGCCGCCACTGCAGGTACTGAAGCGCAGTAGGGCAGTCTAGTTCAATTCCACCTGGCTACCAGCCGGGATCGGAGTTGCAACGTTACCACGGCGCCAATCGTACTTTCCCTTGCTGCGGTTATCTTGCGGTCAGCGGCAAACGCGGGGTCACACGCTATCCTCCCCTCATCACCAACCGACGCGGGGTCACACGCTATCCTCCCCTCATCACCAACCGACGCGGGGTCACACGCTATCCTCCCCTCATCACCAACCGACGCGGGGTCACACGCTATCCTCCCCTCATCACCAACCGACGCGGGATCACACGCTATCCTCCCCTCATCACCAACCGACGCGGGGTCACACGCTATCCTCCCCTCATCACCGACCGACGCGGGGTCACACGTTATCCTCCCCTCATCACAGACCGACGCGGGGTCACACGCTATCCTCCCCTCATCACCAACCGACGCGAGGTCACACGCTATCCTCCCCTCATCACCAACCGACGCGGGGTCACACGCTATCCTCCCCTCATCACCAACCGACGCGAGATCACACGCTATCCTCCCCTCATCACCAACCGACGCGGGGTCACACGCTATCCTCCCCTCATCACCGACCGACGAGGGGTCACACGCTATCCTCCCTCATCACCAACCGACGCGGGGTCACACGCTATCCTCCCCTCATCACCGACCGACGCGGGGTCACCCGCTATCCTCCCCTCATCACCCAACCGACGCGGGGTCACACGCTATCCTTCCCTCATCACCCAACCGACGCGGGGTCACACGCTATCCTCCCCTCATCACCAACCGACGCGGGTCACACGCTATCCTCCCCTCATCACCAACCGACGCGGGGTCACACGCTATCCTCCCCTCATCACCAACCGACGCGGGGTCACACGCTATCCTCCCCTCATCACCAACCGACGCGGGGTCACACGCTATCCTCCCCTCATCACCAACCGACGCGGGGTCACACGCTATCCTCCCCTCATCACCGACCGACACCGAACGACAGCCGACTCGACAGCGTTGACGGGGAGGCCGTAATGCGCGCGCTCTCCGTGCTGTCCGATAAGCTGGACAGGGAGGCACTGCCGAGCAGGGCGTCCCACGATTAGCCTTATCAAAGCCGCGGCTCGCCGTAACGCGGTAGCCGCTGATACAGCCTGTGCAGACACGCTGCGCGGTTATCCCAGTCCATGGTAGGTCGGGCCACACCGGCTGACATCGAAGATGACGTAGTCGCATACCCTGGTGAGTTGCTCTCCATCTGTTCGACAGTATCGCTTCATTAAAAGGTGCGAACTTGTTTTGTGTCCTCCGGGGAAATAATTATATCGAGATCACCACGGATATATTATGAGTAGCACACGTTCAGAGATAAGGCGAAGATGCCTCTTCAAGTGTCAGTTAGTTATTTGGGCTTTAGAGCGCGTCGACAACTATGGTCATATTGCGCCCATAACTAAGATATTCATATAAATATAATTCGAGAAAGTGTCAAGCCTCTCACTGTGGGCCCCGCCTAAGTGGTGCTACTGTGCTATAGATTTTACATACAATGCATATCAGTGTGGAGTATATATTACCGAGAACGATACATCAGAAAGGAAGTCGATCAGTTGTCCTGGTTGAACGTTGCTAGAGTTGTCAGACGGAATATCATTAAGTGAGTCTACCTGTACAGATCCAAAGTGACGTCTACGCTCTTCAGCATAAAATGGGCACGAGATCAAAACATGGCGAACTGTCAGTGGTGCACGACATCTTGTGCACCGAGGCTTCTCGCCACCGCACAACAGATAACCGTGAGTGGCATAAGTATGCCCAATGCGGAGGCGGCACAATGTAACCTCTCCTCTTCAAGTGTCAATGCAAGTAGATAGGCACTTGTAACTGGCTTTAAGCAGCATGCTCCTTCGCCCACCGCTGCCCTCTCCAATTGAGACGAACACTGTGCAGTTGGTACAGCTCAAAAACGCCACTCGTGGACGAATGCCACCAGATCGGCCGTTAATTTTCCACTAAGATCAGAAATGAATATTTTATTTTTAAGGATGTAACTTCTTCTTCTTTTTTGGTTATTCATGGAGCATTTCGTGCAATTTTTGCCCTCGATGTCTACGCCCGTCACCCTGTCGTGACATCACAGGATGGATGGCGGCAGCCTGCTTGCGAGGGCTGCAATTCCCAAGTCGAAGCAGTGGTTTGCTATTCTTTTGTTGCATCATTTTTACACTGAAGCAGGGGCCACAAGAACCGTCCCAGGAATGAGAGAAGAGCCATGTTGAATTCGCTCTTTCCTTCCAACACACATAGGGTCAATTTTAAGCTCGTCCAAACTTGGGGGAGGGCGCTACCCCCTCCACTCATAGTTCCTACGTCCATGTATTGTAGCTTCTCGTTTCGTGGTGATGACTGCGCGAGATGATCGGCAAAACAAATCACAAATGACAAGAGAACCAGACCACATGTACAAACTGCCCGTGGTCTTTGTTCATGCGCCGCTTGCGCCTTGGCTCGAGCCGTGTGCTGTCCACCCTGTGACGTCACACCAGTCAAGGAACCGTCTCCTGGTTACGTGACTTCAAGTTAATATCCATATATTCCTAAATTTCGTTGTCCTTGACGGATGAAGAAACATCACAGGAACATTGACCATATTGTCTTGTCCTAAATGACGATTCAAATGATACATCATAGCATTTGGAGTAAAACCAAAGTGATATTTGCGGTAAAACACAAACATAATTTCGAGTAAAATCCAAATGATATAGACCGGTCCATTGATCGGTCTCTTCGCACTGATGACTTGACACAGTTTCCAAATGACGCAGGTGCAATTACGACACAACAGATAGCCACCAGGAAAAAGGGAGACGAACGAAGCGGCCACATGCAAAAGGACGCCACCGAACAATTAGGCAACATGGGATCAAGGCAAACACTTCATAGCAGTTTGCGTTTCATTTTTCGAGATGAAAGAATCGGAAAGGTAGCAATTTTACGGTGAGGAATACAATTGCAACCATCACGAGCGGGGTCAATGGCCTCCGCGCGTCCAACAGGGGTGCAAAATACCTGTGAATTCCGAATGTGCAAATACTTGAAAGTTCACGGGTGGAGCGACATCATACCGTTTACCGCATCTTTATCTAACTTGCAACATAAGCTGAGGGGGTGAAAATCAACCCCACCCCTGCACCACAAGGGGCAGGAGATTCTGTCGCAAAGCGAGGGTTAAATTAACGGGCTTCTCCTTGTCGCCATTATTGCATTCGCACTCCTGTCGTGGAACCACCTGGACTTGGCCAGGCGGGTCCGGGGGACCCTGGGACCCCTGGAATTTGCCACGGGCACTCCAGACACGCATACGAGGCAATTAATAAAAGGATACTCCAGCTCGACTACGTTTCTCGGGTTATGTTCACGCAATAAGGCCGGGGACGAGCTACCTGGGTGGCCGTGTCGGTGCATTGACAGCACGTTAAACTCCCGGTCAAAATTATGCCGTTGAACTGGAATTAATTGATTGGGTGGTGGGGCCAGGGTTCACGCAACAAGCTCTACTGAGCGGTAGAACCCTGGCTCATAAAGCCACCTCAGCAAACAATCGTACTAAATGTTATTTTTTTAAATGAACTTGTCACCATTTGTTAACGTTCCTATGCCAATGTCTTCCTTCTCGATAGGGAGCATTCCTTTTAAGTGAGGGTATCCCTTTCCGGTGAGGAGTATCTCTGATGGACAGGACCACTCCCCCCCCCCCCACCAAAAAAAAGAATACTGGTTACGCCATTGTCCTCACCGTCTTGCTGCTGGCTCGTCGCCGCGCGGAGGCGCAGGCGCGAAGGCGCAGCATAGGCGCGAAGGCGCCGCATAGGCGACCACCTTTCCATGCTGCACAAGTCGCACGCAAACGCATTCGAATGCGTTTGCGACACTGCGACACTGCGTCACATGCAACGCGACACATTCCCTGTTGTGCGAATCGCCAGGCCCGCGTGTCAGATTCCACGCAATTCAATGCAGGAAAAACGGCTTGCCTGGACAACAAAAATCCACCCGGACTTGACTGACGTGAAATGAGTGATGTCTTCCGGCTGGGGGGATGACGTTGTACAATTTCGCCGAAGCCCCAATCTGACAATCGGGAACAGGCCGAATGCTTTACAATGCTCCGTGTGGGTGTGGACCATACCATCGACTGCACCGGAAGTGGGCGACAGACCGTGCCATGATGTCACGTATTTGCATTTACTTCAGACGCATCCACAGACCACGGTGGCTGTTATCGTGCCCGTCGAAATGAGTGAGATAAACAGAAATGGGGATAGTATAGGCGATAGGATGTGGGAAGGATATTAAGGTTGGGAGTTTAGACTGGGCAAGGTTAGGATGCTGCAACTTGGGATGTGTCAGCCAGTATCGGCGCCTCGCTCAACAAACGGCAGGCACAAGGATGCATGGATAGGGAACAAGTAAGCAAACAAATACAATCCAATGCAGAAAGGATGACCTTGCAAGCTCGAGATTCGTTTCGTGAGGAGTGGTTCTTGGACCACATGTAACCGAAACTGAGACAACGCTGCACAAATGCACATTTTGCATGCACCACACTGCACTATGTCGCCGGTTTGCCGGTTGCGCAACCATGTATCATGGCTAATTTATCCTACGGCTTGGAGCTATTCTTGTTGCGTCACCATGACACTCCGGGACCGATGAGTTGCCCGGTAAATACACACGCTAAATGTCGCGGTACCCAGAGCACCAAGTCCACCTTAATCCAACCACAAGGTCACACAAAGGCCCCTGGTTTTCCACCACCGCAGAGTTAGTTATTTGGGCTTTTGGGCGCTTCGACCATCCACCACCGCAGACGCCGCACGACAGGCACTGGCGGCTGTTCCCGAATTCGCATCACATTGCGCACTCTGCAACACCGTCACCGTCAATTCGCATCACATTGCGCACTCTGCAACACCGTCACCGTCAATTCGCATCACATTGCGCACTCTGCAACACCGTCACCGTCAATTCGCATCACATTGCGCACTCTGCAACACCGTCACCGTCAATTCGCATCACATTGCGCACTCTGCAACACCGTCACCGTCAATTCGCATCACATTGCGCACTCTGCAACACCGTCACCGTCAATTCGCATCACATTGCGCACTCTGCAACACCGTCACCGTCAATTCGCATCACATTGCGCACTCTGCAACACCGTCACCGTCAATTCGCATCACATTGCGCACTCTGCAACACCGTCACCGTCAATTCGCATCACATTGCGCACTCTGCAACACCGTCACCGTCAATTCGCATCACATTGCGCACTCTGCAACACCGTCATCTCGCCATTTTCCCCCACTGGCACACGGTGCAACGCCAGCCGTGTTTGTCGTCGAACACAGAACACAGCCGACGCGTCAGCCGCCGCAGACCGCACTGGACCACTTTTCGCCGAGCCGACAACCGCTCTCCCTCCCATTCGAGAACACAATCTCCGAACCGAAATCGAAATGGCACGGCGCGGCGCGGCGCACGCCCTGTCCGCACGCTCTGTCCGCACGCCCTGTCCGCACGCCCTGTCTGCACGCCCTGTCCGCACGCCCTGTCTGCACGCCCTGTCTGCACGCCCTGTCCGCACGCCCTGTCCGCACGCCCTGTCTGCACGCCCTGTCCGCGGCGCGTCACACGCGACGGCCGCCGCACAGCCTGTGTGAGGCGGACACCGAGGAGCCGGCTGATGTCATCAGGAGTCAGCTGACGTCATCAGGAGCCAGCTGACGTCATAAAGATCCAACTGACGTCATCAGGAGCCAGCTGATGTTCCCAGGAGTCAGCTGATGTCATCAGGAGCCATCTGACGTCGCCAGGAGCCATCTGACGTCATCAGGAGCCGGCTGATGTCATCAGGAGTCAGCTGACGTCATCAGGAGCCATCTGACGTCACCAGGAGCCAGCTGACGTCACCAGGAGCCAGCTGACGTCCCAGGAGCCAGCTGACGTCATAAGGATCCAACTGACGTCATCAGGAGCCAGCTGATGTTCCCAGGAGTCAGCTGATGTCATCAGGAGCCATCTGACGTCGCCAGGAGCCATCTGACGTCATCAGGAGCCAGCTGATGTCACCAGTAGTCAGCTGACGTCATCAGGAGCCAGCCGACGTTATAAAGATCCAGCTGATGTCAGTCGGACGGTGGCTTTTTTTCACCTCTAGCAGTGCAATTGGTCACCCGTTACGGGGAGTGAACTAGAATTACGATTCACTTTGTCCGGGTTATGTGGCGGACGGGTTTATAAATGCAATTAAGAACTGGGCATCCGGCAGCAGAAAAAGGATGGAGAAACACGGTAGAAACACGGAGAAACTGGGCATCCGGATACGCGACATTGTCTCATTTGGAGCCATTGGACGGTCGCTAGCTTCCCTGTCCCGTCCTGGCATACTCTCTCCGGCGGGCCGACGACGGCGGCAGCTGGGAAAGAGTGGAGGTCGGTCGGCCGGCTGCTGCGCCAGCTGCGCTAGCTGCGCCGCTACCCCGCCGGGATGGCCTCGTCAGGGCGGTGTGAATGGCACCGCCGTGCCCGCCACTGCGCCATCTCACGTCCATCGATGGGCCACAGAGCGAGCGTACTGCGATGTGAGGAGGAGGCAGAGCGCCGACAACAGCCAAGACCCGACAACTTGGGTGGTGGAGCGCTGACAATTCAGGTCGTAGAGCGCCGACAACAGCCAAGAAACAACTCTGGTGGCAGAGCGCTGGTCCCTGGTGCCCCCCCCATCCAACAGAGGTCTGGTCGCCACTCGCGCTCGTATTTGGTCACCGGCTGTCAGCTGACAACTGATCAGGTGAGGTCGGGAAAAGTGCTGCAGTGAAGCGTACACACGGTGCAAACCGACGAGAAAGTGTAACCGGACAAATGTACGTAAAGCAAAGGTACGTATGGCAGATGTACGTACGCAAATGCACGTAAGCAAATATACGTAAGCGCAGATGTACGTATGGCAATTGTACGTAAGCGCAGATGTACGTATGGCTAATGTACGTAAGCGCAAATGTACGTATGGCAAATGTACGTATGCGCAAAAGTACGTATGCGCAAATGTACGTAAGCGCAAATGTACGTAAGCGCAAATGTACGTAAGCGCAAATGTACGTAAGAGTAAATGTACGTAATCGCAAAAGTACGTATGCGCAAATGTACGTAAGCACAAATGTACGTATGCACAAAAGTACGTAAGCGCAAAAGTACGTAAGCGCAAATGTACGTATGTGCAAAAAGTACGTATGCGCAAATGTACGTATGCGCAAAAATGCATAAGCACAAATGTACATAAGCGCAAATGTACGTATGCGCAAATGCACGTATGGCAATTGTACGTAGGTGTAGATGTACCAAATTTATTTAAGCGCAAATTTACGTATGGCAAATGTACGTATGCGCATGTATGTAAGAGCAAATGTACGTATGGCATATGCACCTAACCAAATGTGCTTAAACGCAAAGGCACGTATGCCTAAATGTACGTACATTGGCTCATACGTACATTTGCTCTTGCATTCTTTTACGTTTAGGTACTGTTGCGCTTACGTACATTTGCGCTTACGTACTTTTGCGCATACGTACTTTTGCGCTTACGTACATTTGCGCATACGTACTTTTGCGCATACGTACATTTGGCTTACGTACTTTTGCGCTTACGTACATTTGCACTTAAGTACTTTTGCGCATACGTACATTTACGCTTACGTACATTTGCACATACGCACTTTTGCGCATACGTACATTTGCGCATACGTACATTTGCCGTACGTACATTTACGATTACGTACATTAGCCATACGTACATCTGCACTTACGTGCAATTGCCATACGTACATCTGCGCTTACGTACATTTGCTTACGTGCATTTGCTTACGTGCATTTGCTTACGTACATCTGCCATACGTACATTTGTTCTTACGTACATTTGTCCTAGAATCACGAGAAAGGCCGTGTGGAGGAAGAGGTCGGGTGACAACAGCACCCGGTTAGCCAGGCTGCAAACCAGCAGGTTTTCGTCGGGGAACAATTACAAAATGAAGAGGAACTCGGGATTGACAGAGCATGGGAAGTGACACGACATGGCCAGGTACATGCCGGCACAACCAGCAATAATTTGTACTGTATGTCGTAGTTTGCAGGGACTGAGATCGATTTCTTCAACCACTAGGCCGGGATCACGATCCGAAAAGGTAAAGAACTGCTACATTTAGCATGAGCTGAAGGTACATCTTTCCCGTAAAAAACTGTTCTGTGTATTGAGCTTCTTTCCTTTTCGGTATCAGGGCGCATAAGCTACCATGGCCATTTGGCGTCCATAACCATGCTATGAAAACAAGGCTGCAACGTCCGGTGTTACGCATAGATGTTCTTCAGCATGCCGGATAAAACGAGGGATGTCCAAGTAGCAGCTCTGTTCATACGGGAACTGGTAAGTAGATTGTTTAAAAGTGCATAGTCGACAGAAAATGAAGCAATGGTCTGGATTCAACGACATAGGAGTCATCCTCTCATATTTCTTGAAGCGACAGAAGGGTCTCTAGATTCTTCTGCCACGATGCAGATCGAATAACTAAAGCGCTGATTTCAAATTTATCATTATAATTCAGTTGACATCTTACTCGATGGTAGCGCAGGCAAGGGCAACAAATAGCATATTCATGGATTTATGAAGACTCTAGAAGTACACCACCAAATTGACTCACTTTGTCCAAACACGCACAATTATTACACATCCCGATAAACAGAATATTTTCCTGACGACGTCACCTCGTCGGACAACGTTATTGGCAGCCTTCTTATATTATGCACAAGGTTTGAATGGTTTGAACAACTTTGCACATCATTCCAGGTGCATACAATTTTGCAGAAACACTATTATTGTTTTATAGGCAATTAATGTTTTGCTTCCTAAATTTCACAGATAACTGCATCTGCCATCTGAGTTTGTCGTCCCATATCAGTAGGTACAAAGTTTACAGGAAATCTGAGTGACGTCACCTGGCCCGACCAACTGATTCCTCACAACGTGTCACTGGTGGCTCCTGGCACAACCGAGATGAGCCATGGGCCATATGTAAAGAGGAAATGAAAAAGCAACTGCCAACCCCATGCAATTCCATTCGATTTAATCGAAATAACGGGAATAAATGGAACATTGCAGCGACGCAAACAATGCAACGAAGGACAAAACGAATCCCAGCCAACGCAGCGTTCATCGTGTGCTGAGTGCGTGGTGCCGGGAGGCTATATAAATAGCTCTGCATTACCTCCCATATGCCTGGTGCAGCATGCAGCCTTGGGCCGGCGCAGATAGGCGGGAATGCTCTTCGCTGTACTGTCCACACCTTCTTTGTAACACCCACGCCTCCTCTGTAATACCCTACCATACCTTCACTGTAATACCAACACCCACATCTCTGTAATACCAAAACCTCCTCTGTAATACCCACACCAAAATCTTGCAATACCCCCACACACCTTCTCTGTAATAACAGCACCCACATCTTTGCAATACCCCCCCCCCACACACACACTTCTGTAATACCAACACCCACACTTCTGTAATACCCACACCCACATATTTGCAATACCCACACACACACCTTCTCAATACTCACACCCACGCCTCCTTCGCTGTAACACCCAAACCTCCTCTGCAATACCCACACCTCCGTCGCTGAATACCCACACCTCCTCTGTAATACCAACACCTTCATCGCTGAAATACCAACATCTCTGTAATGCCCACACCTCCGTCGCTGTAATACCCACACCTTCGTCGTTGTAATACACAAACCTCTCTGTCATACCTACACCACCGTCGCTGTAATACCCACATCTCCTCTGTAATGCCCACACCTCCGTCGCTGCAATACCAACATCTCCGTCGCTGTAATGCCCACATCTCCTCTGTAATGCCCACACCTCCTCTGTAATGCCCACACCTCCTTCGGTGTAATATCCACATCTCCTCTGTAATACACACATCCACACCGATCACACCAGCTGGGACTGGTACGGTCCGCCTCTGTACTGGTACGGTCTGCCTCTGGCATTGGTACGGTCCGCATCTGGACTAGTACGGTCCGCATCTGGACTAGTACGGCCCGCCTCTGGACTGGTACAGTCCACTCTGGCATTGGTACGGTCCGCATCTGGACTAGTACGGCCCGCCTCTGGACTGGTACAGTCCACTCTGGTATTGGTACGGTCCGCCTCTGGACTGGTACCGTCCGCTCTGGACTGGCAGTCCACTCTGGTATTGGTACGGTCCGCCTCTGGACTGGTACCGTCCGCTCTGGACTGGTACGGTTCACTCTGAGACTGGTACGGCCCGCTCTGGACTGGTACGGTCCACTCTGTGATTGGTACGAACAGCGGCTGCGTCGTTCCGATCACACCAGCTGGCGCTGAAGGCGCACATCAATCCCACCTCGACCCCCCATTCACCGCGGACCGGTTAGATGAGCAACGGATCCATGGTGGGCGGACCTGGATGATGAATAGATCCATGGTGGGCGTCACAGTCCGGAGCGCCGGAAGCGCGAGGCGTCAGGTGGCTGCAAGAGAGCCAGCAGATGATCAGCCAGATGGGACTCAGAGAATGTCGAGGTACATGCTACTGCGTGGCGAACACACGGGTAGTTGTGTAATTGCGTCCAGGCCCGACAAGCCAAACCGGCCACACAGCATCCATGCTTTGCTAAACGTGGGCAACTGTTGGCATGATCACGCATTTGGACGGAAGCACGCTCTCACTGAGCCCCCACTGAATCCATCGATGCGCTTCCTGATAGATAATGGACACTAGTTCGTTTAAATGCTTTCTAACTACGTGCTTAGCTGTGTACTACCCCGCTACAGTTCAAGCTGTTCCTTGAAGTTTGTTACAGTTTGTTAAACTGATGTCTAGTGAAACGTTTGCATAGAAATAATGTTAGTTGCTTTCGCTAGTGGTGCCCAGTTACTGATAATTTCTTCTATTTTTTCTCATGAAATATTTCATGTACGCTGCGATTCGCCATCTGCAGCTTGTATTTTGTTCCAACTACTGTCATATTCTACTACCATTATTTTCACAAGAAAACGTACCACGACCAATGAATGAACAGCCCTTGAAATGTGTAAAAAGCATCACCTGATAACTACAATATCAAGCTAATGCCATCAGATCCAGCTTAATTGAACTAAAAAACGTATCCAGTAACCTTCAATATGACAACGTGCCCTTGTTACCATGCCGGAAAATGAAGGAAGCTATATGTTGCTATAACTAGACAGATGACCTATGAAGAAGCCTTCATTGAGACATCAGTCTGTCGTTACTAAAAAGAGCAAAAGAAACGTAGCTATGTGGTGCCTTCAATAAAGAGAGACAGAGACAGAGAGGGAGAGACAGATATGGGGACAGAGACAGAGATGGGGACAGAGTCAGAGACAGTCAGATACAGAGACAAAGTCAGAGTCAGATACAGAGACAAAGTCAAAGCCAGAGTCACAGACAGAGACAGAGTCAGAGACAGAGTCAGAGACAGAGACAGAGACAGAGACAGAGACAGAGACAGAGACAGGGACAGAGACAGGGACAGAGACAGAGCCAGAGGGAAAAGAAAGGCAGCAATTATCAAGCTTTAGCCGCCGGTAGAGTACATATTAGCAGATCGCAAGAAGGTAGGCATCCGGTGCACACTAATTTTGACCTCCGGATGGCACGATGCCAGAGCTCTTCACATACACTACCAGGCGCCGCCGGACTCATTGACAAAAAGACGGGGAAGACGCGGGCCAACAGTCCAGACCTGAATCAATACTGGCTGACCAATAACCGGCGCGTCTGGCCGCACCCCAGCTCGCCTGGCCCCAACAGACGTGGTCACCAGATTACACCACGCCCGGCCACCGTCGCCACACAGGCGGCTCCGCCCGACCACCGTCGCCACACAGGCCCGGCCACCGTCGCACACAGCGCTCCCAGGCGCCCGACCGGCACCGTCGCCACAGGCAGGTGGCCCGCCTGCCACAGGCGGCTCCGCCCGGCCACCGTCGCCACACAGGCGGCTCCGCCCGACCACCGTCGCCACACAGGCGGCCCCGCCTGCCACACAGGCGGCTCCGCCCGGCCACCGTCGCCACACAGGCGGCTCCGCCTGCCACACAGGCGGCTCCGCCCGGCCACCGTCGCCACACAGGCGGCTCCGCCCGGCCACCGCTCGGCGCCAACAGCCCAGCAGGCCGCACCGTGCTAACACGGACGAAACGCTATGGCCGCGGGCCCCACGGCGCCCGTCAGTCGAGCCGTGCTGACGACTGGCGACCTTTGCCTGTTGACATGCACGTCTCGGTGCGTGGTCGCACGCCGCCGGGCGACAGCCGCGCAAGCCTGACGCGGCCACGTGCCACCCAGCCCGGCCAAGTCCTGTTGACAGGAAGCCTGCGCGTGCCACATAGCCCGGCCAAGTCCTGTTGACAGGAAGCCTGCGCGTGCCACATAGCCCGGCCAAGTCGTGTTGGCGGGA
Source organism: Ashinkailepas kermadecensis (assembly GCA_034440615.1). NCBI lineage: Eukaryota > Metazoa > Arthropoda > Thecostraca > Neolepadidae > Ashinkailepas > Ashinkailepas kermadecensis. The sequence goes on from JAOTOM010004112.1 coordinate 118,675, forward strand.
GGCCTGCACGTGCCACGCAGCCCGGCCAAGTATTGGCTGGAAGCTTGCACGTGCCACGCAGCCGGGCCAAGTCGACAGCCAGGAAGTGTGGCTGTGAGAAGCAGTGGCGTCTGGTCAGGACGCCAGTCACACAGTAAGCCCTATCACTAAGGCCGCACCACTGCACCAACTGCCGACATTCTGCAGACCGCCCACGTGGTCGCGTGTTCGGCGACCACGGCCCAGCCCGTCGCGGCTCCCTGTGCGGGTGGTCATCACCAGCGGGGCACGGCGGCCGAGACCCGCCGGCCATCTACACCTCCGCAGCTGAGCACGCAAACTGTAAAATAGTCGTTTGACTCGATAGGCGATGTGATAGTCCAGGACCTCGCGCTCGCTTCACCCCGGCTGTCCGACACAGATCGTCCACTGCACGGTATATTGTGCAATTTCGGTACTCAACACGCACACGTTCAGACAAATTTAGAAGGGGCAAGACGCCAGTCGAAACTACGAGAAAACGACAGACAAATTTAGAAGGGGCAAGACGCCAGTCGAAACTACGAGAAAACGACTGTCATTCGAAAAACACACACACCAGCGCACAAAAGGACCGCAGAACCGCGTCGCTTCACCGTCTCCCGGCGACTGTCTCGGAGGGGCTAGAACACGCTAGTATCCCACCGCAAACAGCTGTCCATTTGCTTAAGACGATTCGTCGCTTTCTGATTGGCTAACTTAATAATGACGTATTTGAGCCCCGATTCCTAATGGTAGTTGGGGACGAATGACGTCTGGGGTAAGATGCTTGTTTCAAAAAAAAAAAATTTGGTCCGCTGATCCTCTTGCGCGACCAATCGGCGAGATTGGCGACGCTATATGACCAAGGTCGACGTGTCGTAAACAAACCAACAACCATGTAGTTAAATGACGTCTTCCGCTGATCCAACTTGGCGACCTCTCCACTGCGCCAAAGCAAGTCACGTGAGTTCATCCTCCCCGCGGGGAGGGGGATGCTCGGAATGCGGCCAGCCATTGTTCAGCTGGCAATGTAACACCGACGTCCGGTCGCTATATTGCGATAGCCGGCCGAGATGCCGGCATGCCTGTAGTGGAAAATTACTGCGGCAATTCATGTACAAAACGGTATTATGGGAATATGCATCAATTTACGGCCAGAACCGTACATCTATAGAAACTTCGTCGCAGAACAGTTACACCACCACTTGGACGGCTTCCTCTGCCGCAGGGCTGCCGTCTGTTAATCTAACGTGTCCGTAGGTCTCCGGGAGAGGTGAAGAAAAGACAGGCACAGTCTGGGAGGGATGAGATTCAATCATTCGGTGATCATGCACATACATATACCTACATACATACATACATACATACATACATACATCCATATATATATATATATATATATATATATACGTCTCTCAATCTCTCTCTTTAGCTTTCTCTCCATCCCTCCCCATCTCTATATATCTATATATCTATCTATCTCTATCTATATCTATCTCCACCCTCTCTCTCTCTCTCTATCTTTTCTCATTTTCACGCCGTTATTTGCTGCCTCTATCTTGGTTCATCTACCGCCCTCATCTCAGAGCGACACAGTAGTGGTAGCGGCACAGTGTAGCGGTGGCGGCACAGTACAGCGGCGTTACGGCCGCACGACCCACGGCGCAGCTCTGCACGACACCGCACCGATCACCAACGCCGCATTTGTGCACAAAAGAACGGGCCGCCACCGAGCGTGCGGGCAGCCCGACTTGTTCGACTCGTCGGCTCACTGGTCACGCCGCGGGACGACTTCTCCCTAGTCGCCTACGGCCCGGTCGGCGGACGTAGTTGTTGGCGTCCCAGACCACCAGCCGGGTGCTGCGAGGCTCTCGCTTCTCTGTACTCCTCTCTTACCGCTGTCAAGCCGGCTCTTGCTTCTCTGTTCTCTTGCCGCCGTCAAGCCCACAGCCACCGCAACTCACGCCAGCCCACCGTGGCTTTCGATATCATGGCTTTGGCAGGGTCTATCACGGCTTTTCGGGGTGCAGCCCTACGACCTTTATTGGTCGCTACGGCTTCTCGGATAAGCTGAAGCTTCTAGAACGAAGTAGCGAGTCGCGGTTGCTGGACCTGTTATGGATTTTCTGGCGGGTCGCACTCTGTGGGAGAGCATCCATCGATTTTCAGGTCCGAAGCTCGCCGCTGGCTGTTAACGCCGGTAGCGGTTTCCAGGTGAGTTTGCACACTCCCGGGGCAACAATCGCCGTCGAAGGCCGATGCCAGACGCAGCCCCGAGGGGCCGCAGCGGCTTCTATGGCTAGCACCGGCAGGGCGGAGAGCGCAACTACGGCTCCAGGAGCGACGATCGCTGGAAGCGATGGCCACCGCCACTTTTGCGGTTGGTCGTAAACAACAGCACCAACAACAGGCTTCTGAAGTCGGCCACCACTCTCAGGGTCGGACAGCAACGCCGACAGAGCGTCTGAGCAGCTCCAGTTGATCAGGTACACCAGCTCGCTTACACTTAATAGCAGTTCCGGAGCTGGCACGGGTCGCAGCTGGAAGTCAGAGTGGAGGGGGGGGGGGAGGAGGAGCTGATGTCGGGACTGGCGGGGAAGAAATGGCGGCGGCGGGAAGAGCTGGCAGCCGGGTCAGAGGTGCAGGAGGGGAACAAGAACGGGCAACAGAGCTGGATGGGAAGGAGCTGGCAGCAAGGCTAGAAGGGAGGCGCCAGCAGCAGAGGTGAAGAAGGCGGGGAGGAGCCGAGCCGACGGCCGGTGTGCGTGTTTGCGTGGGGAGGGGCAGACGAGTAGCCACCGGAAGGGTGACCTCACCCTTCACCTTCACCTTTCAGCTGTCTATATCTCGATACTTATTTTGATCTCCGTCCTCATCGCCATATTCATCTCAAAATTTACCGAATGTTTCATAAGAAACCACCATTTTTTAATCCCGACTTTATTTTACTCCTCTCTCTCTCTCTCTCTCTCTTTCTCTCTCTCTCTCTCTCCCTCTCTCTCTCCCTCCCCCTCTCTCTCTCTCTCTCTCTCTCTCTCTCTCTCTCTCACACTCTTTCTCTCTCTCACCTTAAAGCCCAGATAACTAACTGTCTCTTACCTATGAAGACAATGTCACTTCAATAGACATGTGCGAAAACCAATACAAAATGTGTGGCGCCACATATTTATGACAGGAGAAACGCACGACTTACTAGCTCGATTCCTGCCAAGTAGCGTCTTAAGCGTGATATTTAAATTTAAAACAACTTCGAGGACGCGATTTACCCAAATTCCACTTTGATGATGCCTTGACAAAGGTATACACTAGGTTAGAACAAACCTATGCATAGTTCTGCCGACAATGACCGAGCCGATGTCTTCCGCACAAAAAAGTGAATCGGCAACCCGGAACCCGACCTGGTTTCAGCCCGGAAATTTCACCAACTGGCATGAACGCTCCATACGCGGAACACGCCAAGCCGCGAACGAGCGCCGCCAACGGCAGTGCATCAGCTGCGTCACACTCAATACACCGGCTGTGGCAGCCACGCTAACCAGCGACTGGCTAATCTAAGCTGGTGATCACGCCGCCGCGCCGCACTGCTGGCCGGCTCAGGTGGCCGCCGCACTGCTGGCCGGCTCAGGTGGCTGCCGCACTGCTGGCCGGCTCAGGTGGCTGCCGCACTGCTGGCCGGCTCAGCTCGCCGCAGCACTGCTGGCGGGCTCAGGTGGCCGCCGCACTGCTGGCCGGCTCAGGTGGCCACAGCGCTGCCTGCACTAATCGGGCGGAGACGGCCGGTCAGGTCGCGGCGCGCTGTGATCTCAATCAGCCAAATTGCCATCGGCCAGCTGGGCCCAAACACACGCCGAGGCCGGGTCGCGCCGCCGCCGCCGCCGCCCGGCCGACGATTAGCCTATCGGCCGTCGTATCCGAGCCGGTGACGTCACCACAGCCATGACAATGACGGCACGCGGCCGGCCAGATAACGGCGGCCAGTGTCGCCGTCGTCAAGGACGACGGACGTCTGGGGTCACACCGGGGCCATCGGGATCGCCGGGCATCTGAGGTGGTCACCCCGGGGCCGTGAGTGTCGACAGGCCACTGAGGTGGTCACCCCGGAGTCGCCAGGTTCAACAGACCATTTAAATGGTGCGTCGCCAGGGTCAATAGGTCACTGAGATGGGCACCCCGGGGTTGCTAGTGTCGACAGACCATTGAGATTATCACCCCGAGGTCGCCAGTGTCAACAGGCCATTAAGATGGTCACCCTGAGGCCACCAGTGTCAACAGGCCATTAAGATGGTCACCCTGAGGCCACCAGGGTCAACAGGCCATTAAGATGGTCACCACGGGGTTGCCGGTGTCGACAGACCATTGAGATGGTCGCCCCGGGGTCACCAGTGTCAACAGGCCTCGCATTCGCATCAGTAGCAGATCTCAGAATGGTGACCGGGGACCGCCCAGGGTCGACTGACCCCGGGCTGGTCGGCCGGGCTCTGTGACCGACTGACCGATACACAGTGCAACACGACATGCTGCACTATGGGACGGCATCAACCAAGTCCACACAGGACTCGAGTTTGACCTGGTTGACGCCGGGCCTGACGTGGTTTGATGTGCTTTTTTCCATTCCAGGGGGGAAGGAAACATTTCGTGCAGGCTTTATGTGGAGATTGCTACGAACATCGTTGCTCCCGTCGGCCCGGTGGTAAATCATCGGCGGGATTATTTAACAGCACGGAGTTTAATCGCGAGTGCGCCGAGCGGAGGTTCTGCCGGCCAAGTTTCTCCCAAGTTCTGGAATGTGCACGCGTGCGGAACAATGGAGACCGTGATGTGGCACACATAGCTGGCTGGCCGTTGTGGTGCGCAGTGAGGGAGGGGGTCGTCCCCCTCCCTCACTGGTGGAGTGTCCGTGAGGCTGTGCCACTGCGCGCCAGACTGTCGGCAAGGTTCACGAGTCTGCCCAGTGCACCCAAGAGCCCACTGTACCCAAGCGTATAGAATGCCCATACAATTTGTGTGCCGACGAGGCGGTTATTGTGCGGCGGCACGAAGACTGAGCTCATTCAACGACGCTGCTCACAAATGCAGCGCACAGTTGAGAAACTTTGAACACGGCAGACTCCGACCAGCCGACCCCAGCTTTCTGCGCAGTCCAGCTGGCTAGTCGGCGCGTCGTCACCGCTATCGCGCGCGTTCCCTGCCCGGGCACACGTCGCGCAGACACAGCAGCAGACGTGGCGTCGCTGCCGACGTCAGCCGATTTCGAGCTCACCGAGCTCCAGGTCGAGATTGAGCTCACCGAGGTCAAGCTCTAGATCGAGGTCGAGCTCACCGAGGTCGAGCTCGCCGAGGCCGAGCTCACCGAGTTCGAGCTCACCGAGTTCGAGCCCGCCGAGGTCGAGCTCACCGAGTTCGAGCTCGAGGTCGATCTCGAGCTCGCCAAGGTCGAGCTCGCCAAGGTCGAGCTCGCCGGATTCAGCCGGTTGTGGCGGCTGACGAGCGCCGCCGACGACGTCGCGCTCACCTTCTTCAGGTGCAGGCCGAGGAACTTCACCTCCTGGTACAGGCCACGCAGGTGCCGGCTCGTCTCCGTGGTGGCGTCGTGCAGCGACCTGCAACGCGTGCATTTCTCTCACATCGGAAAATGGTATTGTTCGCGTCTTGCGCGAAGAGATTTAAACGCATCGTATAAAAACGTGACATATATATATATATATATATATATATATATATATATATATATATATATATATATATATATATATATATTACGCATTGTCATCAAGAATACCAATGACTGTCTTAAGAAATATAGCTATCTGTCCTCGTTGCGACACCTGCAACCGATAAATCATGAGAAACACCACATCTTAACGAGCTCCGTTTGCATCATCTTTTTCCCCATAGACGTCCACGGCAACAAATACGACAATGCATCAGCATAAAATTCATATTGGCACATCGCATTATTACCAGGATTACTCTGAACAAATTTCCAGATTTCATGCAAATACATTATTTCAGGGTTCTAGAGGTTATGCAGTACCCCAGTCATCACAAAACTTAAGGCGACAGAAATTTACCCGACTTATTGATTTTGAGAGCGCCATGACGCAGCGCTGAGGCTGTAGCGAAGGTGACCTGTGACAGGTCACATGCAACCTGTGACCATACAGTGGCCTGCCACACATACCATGCGGCCGTACAGTGAACTGCGACGCACACTGCAACCACACAGTGGCATGGAACACACACAGACATACAGACACACATACATATACACACACACAACCATACACACGCAGACACACAGACAGAGCTACACAGACAGACAGACACATACATACACACACACAGACAGACACACAAACATAAGCACAGACACACAGATAGAGACAATCACACAGACACAGGCACACAGACACACAGGCAGAGACAAGCACACACACAGAGACACATATACACACAGACACACAGGCAGAGACAAGTACACACACACACACACATATACACACAGACGCAGACATACATTGCGACAGCATAAGCATCTGCAGCACATACACTATCACCATATAGTGATCTGCGACATATACAGTGCAGCCGTGTTTGACCTGCGACACACACTGCAATTGCATAGTGACCTGCGACACATGCGAGTATACTACGACCGACGACTCACCGCGCACAGACCGCGGCTGTATATAAACAGCGATCACAGTCCTTCGCCTTCCTGTGCACTATCCGATGATTCGCAACTTGAAATCATACACAAAGCTATTCGCTATTCACTTCCTGCCTTCCGGGAGTGTAATGCAGTATGCATATTTCCACAATCTTCAGCGCGTTAAGCTAGCCGTCAGTTAACCGTCAGTTTATCGCCAGTTATCCGCCAGTTTATCGTCAGGCAATCATCAGTAAATTCGATATTTGATAGCTACGACATTAGTATTGAAATGGAACTTGCTGTGTAAAAAATTAAGAACTTCATAGACTAATTAATTTTACGTGTTGCAAGGGGTCTACAAACCCACCCATATTCAGAGAAGCTTGAGAGTCTGGCACAATAACAGACTGGAGGCTAAAGAACAGACGAACACCGGACGGTGCTTATCTCTTCCGATGGTCGCAACGGAGATGGTGAGATCTCTCCGGGGGGTGGAATTGAGGGTAAATTGTGGGATCTATTCGGGATGGAACGGTACCGTATGTCATGCGGGAACCTTGCCGGGCGTGGCTGTACTGAATAAAAAAATGTGTAGGATCTATCCCAAGGTCAGGCGATATTGGACACTACGTGATATCTCTACGGGGCATATGAAAATACTAAAAATGTTTGGGATTTCACCAGGTATGGAACAGTATTTGCAACTGTGTGGAGTCTCCAATCAGGTGGGGAGGCCGCAGACTGCGTGAAATCTCTCCAGGTGACAGTCTCAGCAACTGAACACCTCACATTGTGCTTCGGGCAAATCGACGGCTACCGCTATATATATACCGCTATATCGACGGCTATGTACATCGGTTGTGGGCTAACGACCCCCCTCCCCCAACTAGCCTAGTCAGCACGACATCAAACGGAGCACTAGCCAATCGATCCTTCCACTGCTTGCACCTCAATGCCTCGCCTATTGTGCCAGACAAGACCCGTTGCTAAAGAATGCCACCGCATCAAATGAACGCAAAATAGTTGTCGCATGGTTGAGCCCAGATTCGCCTGCTTCAATTCAATTCAACGCTATCCAATTCAATTCAATTAAATGTAAACATGCCCGCCCACTGCGCCTACGTCACGCTATCGCCTTAATCAACTGGTATTCCAGTGGGCGATTTTAGGGCTTTTGGAGATAGTGCGGTTTGGCATTAACCCTACCAGGGAATTCAAGTGCCACGGTTGCTGGATTCAGAGCGCTCACCAGCACAGTTTCAGCTGCGTCGCGCACACGTGAAGCCCACGCTTCAAACACTCATCCAAACAGCATTCGGATCCACCACTGCAAGCATTACAATCATCCACCGCAACCATTATAAATAATAACAATATTACCGCGACAGTGAGCGGTTTGTTCCGCCAGGCCGCGGGACGGCGATACGCCGGCCGTCTGAAGGCATTGCGGTCGGGCGCCGCCGCGTACCCGCAGACCGCCGACCCAACACGAACGGTGGCGCCGGCGAGGCGGCGTCAGCAGTGCTCTGCGTCACATGTGGCGCACCGGCGACGAAGACACGGTCGGGGGGCGTCGATGGCTCAGTGGTTCAGCTGAGCGTCTGGCACGCCAGAGGTACGGGGTTCGATTCCCCGCGATGCCCGTCTTTCCTGCCAGGGTGAGAGGCAGGCGACGCCGTATGGCCTCAGCCGCTGAGTGCGTCGTGCAGCAACAATCAAATCCAAGACATGGCCGGAGCTGACGTGCGTACGCCATGGCGGTAAGCTCTGACCGGCTAGGACTTCCTGTCGGCCCGAATGTTGTCTTGACTTTGGTCGCTTTCGCCCCACATGTCGAGAATAAAAAATGCACAAGAGACACACACGGCTCCTGCATGAGACTCCAGTGGGCGAGCCGGATCAGTCCCCAGGGCAGCGGCCCATCCTGCCTCACCGATGCTGACGCTCCTGCCGAAGGCGTGTGGTGCTGAGCGTATCCCGTATTGCCAGCCCACGCCGAGTGGCTTCCCGCAAAGGAACAAAGACTCGCAATAGCTGCTTTCAGACGACCCATTATCAGGTCAGACGAGCGCTCCTACAGAGCGCTATGCGATGATTTTGCCTCCAAATGCTGCCAAAGTACCGCGCCTTTGATGCCTGTGTCGATTTGTGTCAGCTTGAGACGTAAACAACTGAGTGCCGGGCGGTACTCTCCAGTTCAACTGTTAGAAAGGGGACGATCTAGCGCATATTGCATGGTATGATATGGATCTGAGTGCAATATCAATGCCATTCGTGCAACATATCCTCAACAATCTCAGCAGAGTCGGCAACTAGCGAATGGCCGAATAGCAGCTGGGCATGACGTCAAACGTCGCAGCTAACGACGATCTCCGAGCGGTACTGCGTGACTGAGAGCGGTCGACGGCCACCGGCCCCCCGATAGGCGCCGGTACCGGCGGGTACCGGCGCCGACGACGGCTGACTGAGGTGGCTACACGCCCCGGCGAGGACCGCAGCCGACGACGGCTGGCTGAGGTGGCTACACGCCCTGGCGAGGACCGCAGCCGACGACGGCTGGCTGAGGTGGCTACACGCCCTGGCGAGGACCGCAGCCGACGACGGCTGGCTGAGGTGGCTACACGCCCCGGCGAGGACCGCAGCCGACGACGGCTGGCTGAGGTGGCTACACGCCCCGGCGAGGACCGCAGCCGACGACGGCTGGCTGAGGTGGCTAACACCCGGCGCCGAGCCGAGGACCGCAGCCGACGACGGCTGGCTGAAGTGGCTCCACGCCCTGGCGAGAACCGCAGCCGAGGACCGCAGCCGACGACGGCTGACTGAGGTGGCTCCACGCCCTGGCGAGGACCGCAGCCGACGACGGCTGACTGAGGTGGCTCCACGCCCTGGCGAGGACCGCAGCCGACGACGGCTGGCTGAGGTGGCTACACGCCCCGGCGAGGACCGCAGCCGACGACGGCTGGCTGAGGTGGCTCCACGCCCTGGCGAGGACCGCAGCCGACGACGGCTGGCTGAGGTGGCTACACGCCCCGGCGAGGACCGCAGCCGACGACGGCTGACTGAGGTGGCTACACGCCCCGGCGAGGACCGCAGCCGACGACGGCTGGCTGAGGTGGCTACACGCCCCGGCGAGGACCGCAGCCGGCGACAAAGCCGTGGTCGAGTGGCCGTCAGTGGCGGAGCTGCCGCCGCGACAATACCCAGCGACTGACGGTGGGGGGTGCACCCGGCGGCAGCCTACAATGTGGGCGAAGGGGCTGAACCGCCTGCCTCCCGAGCAACGGAAAACTCCAGAGCGTGATCCGCCCCGACGGGAGAGTTCGGTAGGCCACCTGGCCGGCCACGGCTGTCAAGTCTCGCCATCGGTCGTTGCCGGCGATGCAGAGGCGCCGAGCGTCCGTCCGGAATTGGTCAACTTCGCCGCCTGGCCGTCACGCGTTGATCAGCGTGACCGGTCGGCTGGCTCCGCCGGCGCCCCCGGCCTCGGGTGACGCCTCTGCAGCTGTGGCACACGACGGCTGACCGCCACTGACCCTCCGCCGAGTTCCGTCGGGATGGATCCCGCTTGTTCAGCGTGCACCGCCTCCACTGCACTCCGCCACCCAACCGGTGGCGGGCGACATCCACCGCATCGGAATCCAAGCGGCATGATGCTCGTGTCCTCCCCCTTATCAAATCCTGGATCCGCCGCTGGCGGGGGATGACGCAGCTTATCAGGCAGTGCACGCCATAAACCATAGCGGCAACGCGATTGGAGCCGGTGTTGCTGCCATTTCCATGGCAATGACACCGCCGCTAAAGAAAGAAAAAAGACTGACGCCACAGACAGACTTGCGCAGCAGCCTAATGATCCCACCCAAGGTACACCGTACCGATTGGACAACATCTTAGATGGATAAGCTTGTCAAAGTGCGGGAACATATGCAACGGCGTGGTGCCAACACAATTGTGCGGATGTGAAGCTGGCACAGTCAGTTTTAACCAACGCACAACGGAGACAGATGATTGCACTTGGATTAGATTGTAGCACCATTTTGCCTGCTAAGGTTGCTAGAAATGTAAACCAATAGCGTAAAATAAGCCGCGGAGTAATCCAGTGGTAAGGCGCCGAGCGTCTAGGCCTTCTGCAACTGGTGGTGGATTTGGGCATCTGAGCAAACACATTGGACGACTCATAAAGTTCAGCTGGCCACGGGGGAGTGGGGGAGCGGCGAGGGGGAGGAGGGGGAGGGTCCGCTCGGCCGACCGCACAGCAAGTGGACAATAGTCAAATGTTCGGTCCAATTACGACGTTGACGGTGGCATCGGGCAACCTGGAACATGGGAAGTCCGTTTGAGGTCCATTCTTTCCGTGGAGTGTCCACACAGTTTATGATTACGGCTCCCGGAGGCGGGGTCACAGCCGCATACCGGGGTCACAGCCCCTCCCGTGCACGTTCAACTTGGACCACACGATCAGACCGCCGTCTGCACAGCACGACTTACGGCTGCTCATGATCCCGCAAAGCCACTTCAGCGAACAGTTCGATTAAGCTTGCGTACGCCAAACAGTCGCCGGCGAGGAAATTAACATCACCAGAACCGATGTTCGAACTAATCTCCATTCAAATTGCATGCGACGTCACCGCCGACAGACTGTGGCGAACTGCTCAACCAACTTCACGCGGCGTGTTTCGAAGTCTGAACTTCAGCAATCCACTCCGAATACGAACTGACTCATATGAAATGCAATACAAAAGATGATACAAACCGGCCCAGTATCACCACTCTGGCAAACGTTCCGATAGATTGCTTGCACTAAGTAGCTACGGGCGGCAAAATTACATGGGAGACATTTAATAAAGAGATGCCCCGAGGCAGCGACGAGTCAGCCAGAAGTTTGCCAGAAGTTCTCTTCCTATGTGCCCTCGAGTGGCTGAAGTTCCACTGGTTATGAGGACGACAACATTTCGCTAAAAGTTGCGGTGAACAAACATAAATATAGCCCCGTAAGGCAGCTTTAACCACGCAATAAAGAACATTCGTACCACCGTTGAACAGTGCGGATTAAATCTATTCCATTCCGACGGTACCCTATCCACACGCCGGCACGGACAACACAGTGGCAGAGCGCCACGCCAGCCCTCAACCCCCACCTGTATGTCATCAAGGCGACATCCGATCCAGTTACCATAACACCACTTCACGTGTTTCACGTGAAGTGAATTTCACGTGTTTCACCACTTCACTTCACTTCACTTCACGTCTTCACGTCTTCTGATCCACCTCGCACCACGCCATTTCATCAGCGCATGGACCAGGGGACATTCGCGCGACGCCTCACCAATTCACGGACCCCAGGGAACTCAAGCGACCCCTCTCCAATGCACGTACACCCAGGCAACACATGCGACCCCTCACCAGTGCACGGACCCCAGGGAACTCATGCGACCCCTCGCCAACGCACGGACCCCAGGACGTGCACGCGTCTCCGGCAGTGCACGGAGCCCCCTACGGTTGTACAGAGCCCAGGAGACCAGCAGCACTCGCGGCAGTGTGCGAGCCTAAGAACACACACACACACACACACACACCATTCCAGCGGTGTGCGGACCACCGGAAACGCCAACTTTCAGTGTGCGCACGGCGGCCGGTGGTGCGGTAGCCAACACGCCTATGTCATAGCCGAAAGGTTTCTGGTTCAAGGCTCGCTGACGGCGCGCAATTCCGGCTCCCCGCGACCAGTTAGCGCAAGGAATGGCGACAAGATGTAGCCAACTAGTTGAACGCTTCACAAAAACAGCACTCGGTGTCCGGATCTCAGCACACCAGGACGCACCATCAAACCGCACACCCCCACAACACTCAGGCGAGCCCCCACCCACACCGTCAGCACACTGCCACAACACTCAGGCGAGCCCCCGCCCACACCGTCAGCACACTGCCACAACACTCAGGCGAGCCCCCGCCCACACAGTCAGCACACTGCCACAACACCCAGGCGAGCCCCCGCCCACACCGTCAGCACACTGCCACAACACTCAGGCGAGCCCCCACCCACACAGTCAGCCCGCACACCCCCACAACACTCAGGCGAGCCCCCGCCCACACCGTCAGCACACTGCCACAACACTCAGGCGAGCCCCCACCCACACAGTCAGCACACTGCCACAACACTCAGGCGAGCCCCCACCCACACAGTCAGCCCGCACACCCCCACAACACTCAGGCGAGCCCCCGCCCACACCGTCAGCACACTGCCACAACACTCAGGCGAGCCACCGCCCACACCGTCAGCACACCCCCACAACACTCAGGCGAGCCCCCGCCCACACCGTCAGCACACCCCCACAACACTCAGGCGAGCCCCCGCCCACACCGTCAGCACACTGCCACAACACTTAGGCGAGCCCCCGCCCACACCGTCAGCACACTGCCACAACACTCAGGCGAGCCCCCGCCCACACCGTCAGCACACCCCCACAACACTCAGGCGAGCCCCGCCCACACCGTCAGCACACCTCCACAACACTCAGGCGAGCCCCCGCCCACACCGTCAGCACACCCCCACAACACTCAGGCGAGCCCCCGCCCACACCGTCAGCACACCCCCACAACACTCAGGCGAGCCCCCGCCCACACCGTCAGCACACCCCCACAACACTCAGGCGAGCCCCCGCCCACACAGTCAGCACACTGCCACAACACTCAGGCGAGCCCCCGCCCACACCGTCAGCACACCCCCACAACACTCAGGCGAGCCCCCGCCCACACCGTCAGCACACTGCCACAACACTCAGGCGAGCCCCCGCCCACACCGTCAGCACACCCCCACAACACTCAGGCGACCCCCACCCACACCGTCAGCATACTGCCACAACACTCAGGCGAGCCCCCGCCCACACAGTCAGCACACTGCCACAACACTCAGACGAGCCCCCGCCCACACCGTCAGCACACTGCCACAACACTCAGGCGAGCCCCCGCCCACACAGTCACACACTACCACAACGGCCGCCCACCCGTCAGCACACCCCACAACACTCAGGCGAGCCCCCGCCCACACAGTCAGCACACCCCCACAACACTCAGGCGACCCCGCCCACACCGTCAGCACACCCCACAACACTCAGGCGAGCCCCCGCCCACACAGTCAGCACACTACCACAACACTCAGGCGAGCCCCGCCCACACCGTGAGCACACTGCCACAACACTCAGGCGAGCCCCGCCCACACCGTCAGCACACGCCACAACACCAGGCGAGCCCCCGCCCACACCGTCAGCACACCCCCACAACACTCAGGCGACCCCCGCCCACACCGTCAGCACACTGCCACAACACTCAGGCGAGCCCCCGCCCACACCGTCAGCACACTGCCACAACACTCAGGCGAGCCCCCGCCCACACCGTCAGCACACTGCCACAACACTCAGGCGAGCCCCCGCCCACACCGTCAGCACACTGCCACAACACTCAGGCGAGCCCCCGCCCACACCGTCAGCACACTGCCACAACACTCAGGCGAGCCCCCGCCCACACCGTCAGCACACTGCCACAACACTCAGGCGAGCCCCCGCCCACACCGTCAGCACACCCCCACAACACCCAGGCGACTCACGCGACGCCGGCGGTGTCCTGTGCCAGCTCGAGGATGCACGGCCTCGCCTGTATCTGGTCGCGAAGGTAGCCGACGGAGGCGTGGATAAGCCGGATGTGACGCGACACGTTCATCATGAGACCCACCGCGTCCGGGCACCTGCAACACGCCGACGACGGTCATGAGGACAACATCTCAACCAGTCGACGTTACACCCCACACCGTGATCGGCACAGCTCACAGCACCGCCTCTGCTTAACAATTCGGACTGGGGGCGGCGCCCATTGCCGAATATGGGGCCACCATCCCAGACAACCGTACTCCCACAAGTTATTCTGAAGCAATCGGAAATGGTCACTGGTTGGGGAGTGAGGGCACGGCTATGAGTGGGGAGGGGCACATCCCTCCAAATCTAACATGTCAGAGGGTGTCCTGGGTGCGGGTGCGTGCGTGCGTGCGTGCGTGTGTGTGTAGTTAGGATTTTTGGGCACGTCAGCTCCCTTGGCTATATTGCGCCCAGAGAGAAGACACCGACTCATAGCTAGACGGAATACGTGTACCTGCAACAAGCCATACGTATACACATCCATCACACTCACCTGTCATGCCGCCATACTCATTGACAACTCTCAGGTCATGGGGAGTCGATAGCATGATGAGCAGCACGCTTCTCTCGGAACCAAACAGACTCGAGTTCAAATCTCGCCACCCGCACGATATTTATAATGTTCTGCAGCCATTTGGCGTTGGAGAACGGCGACGTCGCACGGCCCACACAGCCACACGCGTCGTAAAGGAGCACGGGGCTCTTGTTTCCTCACATAGCCACCCACACCACTACTGCTTCAGCCAGAGGACCAGTTCGGCACTACTGAGCTAACCCGGGGACCAGCTGAGTACTTCTCACCTAATCCGAGGCCCAGTTCGGTACTACTGAGTTAACCCGGGGACTAGTTCGGTACTACTGAGCTAGCTCAGGGGTCAGTTCGGTACTATTGATCTAGCCCGAGGGCCAGTTCGGACTACTGAACTGGCCCGGAAGACAGTTCTGTACTACTGAGCAAGTCCGGGGGCCGGTTCGGTACTGCTGAGCTGGCCCAGGGGCCGGCTCGGTACTACCGAGTTAACATGGGGGACAGTTCGGTACTGCTGAGCTGGCCCAGGGGCCGGCTCGGCACTACCAAGTTAACATGGGGGACAGTTCGGTACTGCTGAGCTGGCCCGGGGACCAGCTCGATGCTATTGACCTATTCCGGGACCAGTTCGGCACCACTGAGCTAACCCCGGGATCGGTTATGCACTACTGAGCTAACCCGGAGACCACTGCCAGCACCACCGACGACAACCGGGCACAAGCTCCGTACTACCGAGTCAACCTGGGGGACCAGTCCGGTACTGTTCAGCCGGGCCAGGGACTGGCTCAACACTTCCGAGCCAGCCGAACTGGGGCGGAGCCAGCCTGACTGGGGCGGAGCCAGCTCAGTACCGCCGAGACGACGAGCGAGTCAGCGAGTCAGCGAGTCAACGAGTCAGCGAGTCAGCCCGGCACGCGTGGTTCAGCCGTCGGCGAGTCCCGCCCGCTGGCCGTTTGTTTGCTTATCGATTGGAGTTTAGGGGCGCATCGACTGCAGTGGTCATACAGCGTTCATTGGCCGGACAGCTTCTGAAACGCGTCATCCCTGCAGCCGACCCAAGCCGCTAGCTGATGTCACAGTGTGAAACAGGAGCCGGTCGCCGTGCACAGCCCGGCTGCCGAGACGATTCCGTTCTTCCGGTCGCAAATAAAGAGCCAGCAAGCCTGACCGCCGAGTGGCTGTCGAGCCAGTCTCCCGCGGTGCAGTCGGCCGCCGAATGGGTGTCAGTCGCCGACTGAGGTCAGCCCAGGGTCAGCTGTCGAGCCAGTCTCCCGCGGTGCAGTCGGCCGCCGAGTGGCTGTCAGTCGCCGACTGAGGTCAGCCCAGGGTCAGCTGTCGAGCCAGTCTCCAGCGGTGCAGTCGGCCGCCGAGTGGCTGTCAGTCGCCGACTGAGGTCAGCCCAGGGTCAGCTGTCGAGCCAGTCTCCCACGGTGCAGTCGGCCGCCGACTGAGGTCAGCCCAGGGTCAGCTGTCGAGCCAGTCTCCCACGGTGCAGTCGGCCGCCGACTGAGGTCAGCCCAGGGTCAGCTGTCGAGCCAGTCTCCAGCGGTGCAGTCGGCCGCCGAGTGGCTGTCAGTCGCCGACTGAGGTCAGCCCAGGGTCAGCTGTCGAGCCAGTCTCCAGCGGTGCAGTCGGCCGCCGAGTGGCTGTCAGTCGCCGACTGAGGTCAGCCCAGGGTCAGCTGTCGAGCCAGTCTCCAGCGGTGCAGTCGGCCGCCGAGTGGCTGTCAGTCGCCGACTGAGGTCAGCCCAGGGTCAGCTGTCGAGCCAGTCTCCAGCGGTGCAGTCGGCCGCCGAATGGCTGTCAGTCGCCGACTGAGGTCAGCCCAGGGTCAGCTGTCGAGCCAGTCTCCAGCGGTGCAGTCGGCCGCCGAGTGGCTGTCAGTCGCCGACTGAGGTCAGCCCAGGGTCAGCTGCCGAGCCAGTCTCCCGCGGTGCAGTCGGCCCGACCTTTCAAGCACCAAATCGAGCAGCGCCGGCCTCTATCAGTTATCGGAATGGCGTCCCGATGCCCAATAATTGACTTTTCTTGCCGGCCCACTGGCCGGCTGGTGGTGCCGCCTGTCGGTCGGGAACTGGCAGCCGGCTCGTGAGGATCGATTTATAGGTGGTCAGAGGTTTGGTAATCGACTGCCAACGGTCGCATGGTGGGAAAATCAGAGAGACGGGGGTGGCGCGGGCAGAGGACCGCGGCTCACGAGCATTCAATCACGGCCATAGCTAGACGATCGACGTCGCCACGAAACTGCAGCCAATGGGCCATCAAACACCAACACCGATGGAGCTGGATCAGTGGCTGGGCAGCTGGGTGTGCCCGGTGGCCGGGGCTGCAGCAAATAGCGAGCGGAAAACTGGTAAACGGAAACGGACGCAGAGTGACGAACAGGTGCCGGTAGGCACTGTGTGGAAAAAAGGGGGGGACTAATCGTGACCGGGGACTGGTATGTACAGTGTGGAAAACAAAGAGTGGCGCAGAGTGATGAGCAGTGACTGATGCAGACTAGTGAATACAATCTGAAAAGAAGGAGCCCGGAAGAGAACAGAACCCATGGGCGCTAAGATATCAGCGGAATCGTGCGTAAGCCCATGCAAGCCGGAACCAATCTCCCAATGCATTGATGAACACGACCTGATATAAAAACAGTGATTGGTATGAATTAATTAATAGCGATTTATACAGTAGCCTGTACAAATTGGCGACTTATTTACATACCGATGACTGCAACGCAAGCTGGTGAACACACTGCCGATCAGTGGGAGTAATCGACGTCAATCGACCTTGACATCGGTGACTGTGGCACGCGTTCACGAACAAACGACGGCACGTAAAGGCCATCGACAACACGCCAGCAGAATTCAATTCCGCCGAACTCGGCTCCGATTTAGACACTGAACCATGAGCTGTCAGCTCCCAAAGGCTGCGCCCCTGAGCCAGAGACAGCTGTAGCCAAGACGTGGCGCGGTTCCATGCGACGAACGTGGCGCGGTAGCGTGTCACGAACGTGGCGTGGTAACATGCGACGAACGTGGCGCGGTAGCGTGTCACGAACGTGGCGTGGTAACATGCGACGAACGTGGTGCGGTAGCGTGTCACGAACGTGGCGTGGTAACATGCGACGAACGTGGTGCGGTAACGTGTCACGGATGTGGCGCGGTAACGTCTGACGAACGTGGCGCGGTAACATGCGACGAACGTGGTGCGGTAGCGTGTCACGAACGTGGCGTGGAACATGCGAGAAGGGGGCGCGTACGAACGTGGCGTGGTAACATGCGACGAACGTGGTGCGGTAGCGTGTCCGAACGTGGCGTGGTAACATGCGACGACGTGGTGCGGTAACGTGTCACGGATGTGGCGCGGTAACGTCTGACGAACGTGGCGCGGTACATGCGACGAACGTGGTGCGGTGCGTGGGTGGTAACATGCGACGAACGTGGCGCGGTAGCGTGTCACGAACGTGGCGTGGTAACATGCGACGAACGTGGCGCGGTAGCGTGTCACGAACGTGGCGTGGTAACATGCGACGAACGTGGCGCGGTAACGTGTCACGGATGTGGCGCGGTAACGTCTGACGAACGTGGCGCGGTAACATGCGACGAACGTGGCGCAGTAGCGTATCATGAACGTGGCGCGGTAACGTGTGACGAACGTGGCGCGGTAACGTGTCACGGACGTGGCGCGGTAACGTGTGACGAATCGCGGTGACATGTCACTAACGCATAGAATCACCGCAGTCGCTGTCAGCAGGGCTCCGTCGGACACACCTGTTTTTCTCAGCTTGTCGCCGCCACACTTACACCGATAACCGAACAGAACATGCGGGAATCGCATCCTTTTTCAAAATACCTTGGAAGCGTACGTTTTCCACACCTCGGTGCTTCCAACTGCTCTAGGACTCCACAACAGTGAACCGCATGGATGGCATGGAAGGAGTTCATATATCAGACGTAGGTCTACGCCAGGCGTTATTCATCATTTGCCGTCATCTACCGAAATAGCGCGCCAGAACAGAGTGCACACGGAGCGGCGGTGTACGTGCCACGGGTAGCGAGACAGCAAACTCGGGCAGCAGGGCGACCCACGTGGCACAGAACGTTGGATTCCAACTCACGCTTTCTCTCGCACTCCGAAGCACTTCAGGAAAGTGTCGGTTGGTTGGCTGGCTATTCGCTTCACGACGCGTCGACTGTTGGGTCATAGATCTCGCATGCCGATTGATCGCGGGCGAAGAGTAGCGGCAGGTGGTGTCCACAACCCCTCGGCTGGGCACTCCATCTCTAGACTACTCGCCTCCTTTCAGGGAGGCATCGCTTGGCACAAACTGGCCAGAGACATTCACTTTGGGCCGCGCTACGCATACCCCTCTCGCCAACTGCAGGCACGTAGTACAGTAATGAGCCGTCCACTGAACTGTCACTTGCGCCGTGTCACCACACCACTTCGAAAAAGGAACACCAACGTTGCGGCTTTATGCCTTCATATTTTGTTTTCAAATGTCATACTTGTCACCCTGATGAAGGCATAAAGTCGAAACGTTGGTGTTCCTTTTTCGAATATATCATCTTGTGCCATTGCAATTTGTATTTTACTTGTCAAATTAACTATAACAAGAACACTGTTCTTTCCCAACCTGTTCTGTAAATGGATAGGCCATTTAGTGCCGGTATGCCTAAAATCATGTGCTACGTAGTTATTATTATTCTTGGGCATGCTTGGATACTCGATAATACTAATAAGGCTTCCTAGGTACATTGGAAAGCAGCACCGGGCCTTTTGAGTGAGCTTCACATTCATATTGTGATGCCTCTTCGACCTCCTCAAATAGTGGTGGGTCGGAACTCGTCCACTACTAGGGTCACCATGCGCTTATCAACCACAAATCCCCAAACTCACTATCAACAACAAAGGCTCACAAGCCTGTGCTTCACCAATAGATGCATGTGCTATTCTACGTATATGCTGTTTTGTGTTATGATCCCTACCTCCCTGTACAGCTAGCTTCCCCCAATGCCTGGAAAATACCCCGAATGTTATGCATGGCGCTCTTATAGCTGTCGATATTTCGCCTCAGTACTACCATGTGCGCCTCAGCACGACATACGCAGGGTTGTTTTTGTCTCATCTCAATAGAACAAATTCGGACATTAATTCGGCCACGTTAGTACTTACGTCGCACAGTTGTTGTGCAGTGTCAGTAGTAATTATCCTGCTCAGCTGGCATTATGGGAGCAGTTCTAATGCCAGGCACTTGTACGGGGTCGGCGGAAATTGCCGAGTTCATCATGCAACGCAGAGCTGGGTCAGCACTCACGTCAGGTACTTGTTGTAGTGCAGGGTCGGCATTAATTACTCTGCTCAGCGTGTCGCTCAGTGCTGGACCAGTACTTACGTCAGGTAATTGTCGTAGTGCAGGGTTGGCATTAGTTACTCCGTTCCGCGTGTAGCACAGTGCTGGACCAGTACATACGTCAGGTACTTGTTGTAGTGCAGGGTTGCATTAATTACTCTGTTCAGCGTGTGACAGTGTACTGGACCAGTATTTACGTCAGGTACTTGTTGTTGTGTTGTTGTTGTGCAGGGTCGACATTAATTACTCTGTTCAGCGTGTCGCACAGTGCTGGACCAGTACTTACGTCAGGAACTTGTTGTAGTGCAGGGTTGGCATTAATTACTCTGTCCAGCATGTAACAGTGTGCTGGACCAGTACCCACATCAGGTACTCGGTGTAGTGCAGGGTCGACATTAATTACTCTGTTCAGCGTGTCACACAGTGCTGGACCAGTACTCACGTGATGTGCCTGTTGTACTGCATGGTATCATTACTCTGTTCAGCGTGTGACGCAGAGCTGGGTCAGTACTCACGTCAGGTACTTGTTGTAGTGCAGGGTCGGCAGACTGGAACGCTCCCACTCACGCTGATGAATTTCGCGGATCCCATCCAGAATTTTTCGTCGCTCGCCGACCTGCAACGGCGCGACCCGGACCATGACGTCATGTGATGACATCACAGCGTCAGCCGGTGGGTCACAAGAGCACACACACACGCACACACAAACATCAAGTGGGGGAACGATACTACAGGTGTGCATATAATAGCAGAACCAAGCGGCAGGCAGCAGTGAAATGAATTCGTCAAAGAGCAGCAGCATATACAAATGGTAAGCAAAATATTCTTGAAAGGTGAGATGAAGTAATGTTTCAGATCGAAAATAATGCAAATAGAAAAACGGGCAAAGTGCGTTCACAAACACAAACACAAACACAGCGGGTTCACAAACACTCCGGATTCGTTTCTGCTGAGTGTTACGTCGATCTAAATATACAACAGGTTAGAAATCGCCCCAGTAAAAAAAACGCACAGAGACGCGATCACCTTCTCTATCTTCATGCGGTCCAGATCGTCGTCGGTGAAGCGAAGGAAGGAGACGAAGCTGACGGCGTGCGCGTGGAACAGCGGGATCAGGTGCTGCAGCTCCAGACCCGACAACACCATCTCCAGCTCACCAAACAAACTGCGGCACACCCGTGTGTTTCAACTGCTGCCTGACACACCGCAGCAACAACCACCGGGCACACTGCAGCAACAACCACCGGACACACTGCAGCAACAACCACCGGACACACTGCAGCAACAACCACCGGGCACACTGCAGCAACAACCACCGGACACACTGCAGCAACAACCACCGGACACAGTGAAGCAACAACCACCGGGCACACTGCAGTAACAACCACCGGGCACAGTGAAGCAACAACCACCGGGCACACTGCAGCAACAACCACCGGACACACTACAGCAACAACCATCGGACACACTACAGGAACAACAACCGGACACACTGCAGCAACAACCACCGGGCACAGTGCAGCAACAACCACCGGACACACTGCAGCAACAACCACCGGGCACACTGCAGTAACAACCACCGGGCACAGTGAAGCAACAACCACCGGGCACACTGCAGCAACAACCACCGGACACACTACAGCAACAACCATCGGACACACTACAGGAACAACAACCGGACACACTGCAGCAACAACCACCGGGCACAGTGCAGCAACAACCACCGGGCACACTACAGTAACAATAACCGGACACACTGCAGCAACAACCACCGGGCACAGTGCAGCAATAACAACCGGATATACTGCAGCAACAACCACCGGGTACACTGCAGAAGTACCCACCAGGCACAGTGAAGCAACAACCACCGGGCACACTGCAGCAACAACCACCGGTCACAGTGAAGCAACAACCACCGGACACAGTGAAGCAACAACCAACGGGCACACTACAGCAGCAACCACCGGACACACTGCATCATCAACCACCGGACGCGCCACATCGCGGCTCGACTCTCGTCAGAGGCGATCAATGGCAGCCTGCGTCGGCAGTGCAGCGGTAAAAAGGCAATCAGCCGCATTCAGCGTTGCCCTGGCTGGCCGCATTGAAGGGCCAGACGGAGCATAGCTGTGATTGAAGAGAGCGGTCTGAGCATTGTAGATTAGTTTTCGCAAAAGCATGGCCTGGATCGCTCGCTGATTGCGGCGGTCCCTAGTGGACGTTGCCTGTAGATGTAGCAGCACCAGGTTGGGGACAGCTGCTCCTCTCGTTACACATAATGCAGGCGCCATCCACATGGGTGCTTCGCGAAAAACTCACTTCTAAATATCCTCCTCAAAACGCCGGGATATGCTCTAGGTTCCTGCCTTCGTCTAGCTCTCTAGCCTTCGTCCCTTCAGGTAGCGTGGTGCCTGAGCACGGCATCACAAACAACCAACTACCACACTGCTGGTCAACGCCGCTAATGACAGCCCAACGCTTCATAAATTCCCGTGTGGAAAATGGCAAGACCAGTGACGTGCGCTCTAACATGTAAACACCAGAGGGGCGTGAATAATTAGGGGTGCTCAAGCATCCACAAAATGGTGCAACTTGACGCGTGCATTGGTCAATGTTGCTGACGCAGCATGGGGTCTGCATGGGGTCAGCACGAGGTCGGCACGGGATCAGCACGGGGTCTGCACGGGGTAGGCGCGGGGTCGGCACGGGGTCGGCACGGGGTCGGCACGGGGTCGGCACGAGGTCGGCACGGGGTCTGCACGGGGTCGGCACGGTGTTAGCACGAGGTCGGCACGGGGTCGGCACGGGGTCGGCACGAGGTCGGCACGGGGTCTGCACGGGGTCGGCACGGGGTCTGCACGGGGTCTGCACGGGGTCTGCACGGGGTCAGCACGAGGTCGGCACTGGGTCGGCACGGGGTCAGCACTGGGTCTGCACGGGTCAGCACGAGGTCGGCACGGGATCTGCACGGGGTCAGCACGAGGTCGGCACGGGGTCGGCACGGGATCGGCACGGGGTCGGCACGGGGTCGGCACGGGGTCGGCACGGGGTCGGCACGGGGTCGGCACGGGGTCGGCACGGGGTCGGCACGGGGTCGGCACGGGGTCGGCACGGGGTCGGCACGGGGTCGGCACGCGGCCGACAGATACGTGCCGACGTGAGGCGACGTGACGCCGGCCAGCAGGTGGAGGAGCACCACTCACCTGCTGCTGTTGGCCGGCTGCTGGGTCTGCGAGCTCTCCCTCTCCGTGAGCGCGGCCAGCTCGTCTAAGCAGACGGGGCCGCCCAACGCCCGACTCAGCAGGTCGGCAATCTGCAATAGGACGTCGGAGTTGCCGATATTTACCAGCAAACTGGAGCTGGGAAATCCGAGCAGGCGTGGCAGAGGCACAGCAAGTCCGGTTTTGCCGTTTGCATGCTTCGGGAAGGAATCCCCCTTCAAACACACGCACACGCACACGCACACATCATATTGGCATTGCCCTTCCTTTTTCAGGCATAATCTGGAACTTTGCAAAGCTTATTGTTGTTATTTGGGTTTAAGGGCGCTTCGACCAAAGCGTGATCATTTAGCGCCCATTGCAAAGCTTATTAATCCTCTTATAGACAGGTGGAACATGACCAGTAAATTTGCTCTTGCATATTGCAGAGCTGTTGTAGCCAAAAGAAGAAGCTCGTCTTCCTAACTAGAACACCCATACCGATGTATAGCGCATTGGTGTTTCAGCTACAATACCTGCAATTATCCAGCACCTCATCCATTCTGCCCTTGTCTCATCGCCACACCAACGTCATACAACATCAGCCCTGACTTGTCCACTGCCCGACACACAGAGCATCTACCAGCTGAGGCACCGGCTCTGCGAACAGCAATCAATCCAGCGTCACCTGCCCACTACTCGCGCCCACTTACAATCTACAGCGGGACAAAAATACACTCCACATTGCCACCGCTCACCCAGCACGTGCGTCACGCACCGGGGGTTCCCCACCGCCGCCTGCCGACAACGATTTTCTCGTGCGCCTGCGGGCCGGTGACGACAATTAGATCCATGCCCACCGCCCACGCGTGAGACAGAGGACGCCGGCCGCCGCACGACCGGCAGTGTTTGCCCGCCGGCGAAGGACGCGGCGGCCGGGAGTCCCAGCTGCCGGCCGGGGCTGGAGCTCCTGACTAGGAGATCCGTCCCCACCGCCCACGCATGAGACAGACGGCACCGGGAGTCCCAGCTGCCGGGCTAGCGCTGGAGTTGCTGACGAGCAGATTCGTCCCCACTGCCCACGCATGGGACAGACGGCACCGGGAGTCCCAGCTGCCGGGCTGGCGCTGGAGCTGCTGACGAGCAGATTCGTCCCCACCGCCCACGCATGGGACAGACGGCACCGGGAGTCCCAGCTGCCGGGCTGGCGCTGGAGCTGCTGACGAGCAGATTCGTCCCCACCGCCCACGCATGGGACAGACGGCACCGGGAGTCCCAGCTGCCGGCCGGGGCTGGAGCTCCTGACTAGGAGATCCGTCCCCACCGCCCACGCACGAGACAGAAAGCACCGGGAGTCCCAGCTGCCGGCCGGTGATGGAGCGGCTGCTCAGCGGCTTATACGAATGGCAATTTGAGCCGAGATGGTTTGAGCCGACTGCGGATGGGCCATGTGGGCCGTGCCGTTAGAACATTGTTGGCCATGCGGGCCGTGCCGTTAGAACATTGTTCCGCTGGCTTGGGAACGAGCATAGGGCCGCAGGTGCGACCCAGCCCGAACGGCATATTCTATGTCACAACACATGGGCGGGCTTGCCCGTGGAGGATGTGAAGGAAACGTCACCCGAAATATTTCTGAAATTTGGCCGTGACGTACACGCAATGCCTGTTTCAGCCGACCGTCTGGAACGCGGTGATCGAGACAGCTGGTTTAAAATCTGTACTATCAGACAGAAGTTGCATCCTATCCTAAAAACATGTTCGTTTTAAGACGATACGTTAATGAGGGTGAAAACCAACATTAACGAACACAATGCGCTCAGAGTTGAGCAACATCGCAGAAAAGGAAGTATTTATCATAAGCTACGGTAACCTTGGGGACACAGGGCACTGTAGCCGTTGCCCCATTCCCCTTAGATCCGCCCCTTGCCTATGCTGTCGCGTAACCAGGAGCACCTAAAATTATTTTCGTCACACACCGGCTTCGGTAGGCGGTGCCACTACGCCACACACAGACCGATCAGAGAAACCGACCCAGGGTGCGTTCTCTGTCGCAAGTATTCCGTAGATCCCGCTGTGTGCGACCTTGCATATTCTGTGGGTTATAGCCGCGGGCACTCTGGCAAGGTTCACGCCGTGTGAACTATGTGACCCTTTTGCGTCTCCAGTTGCAAGATTCCGAACCTATCACGGAAAACACCACCGTTGGTCGCATGAACACCCACGGATTTTTTATACAACCCAGCCTAATCATATTGTCTTCACAAAATTGCCTACGAACTTTTCATCACATCAATCGCGGTCTAATCACCATTCCCCATGAGCGTCGCCATCCTGCACGAAATGACGCAGGACAGGGCATGAACGGCCTATTGCAGTGCGCGCGTCCCTCGCTGCCCACCTGGCGGCCACGTGACGGATCACCGGGTGACGGACACACCCGCCCACCTGGCGGTCACGTGACGGACACACCCGCCCACCTGGTGGTCACGTGACGGATCACCGGGTGACGGACACACCCGCCCACCTGGCGGTCACGTGACGGACACACCCGCCCACCTGGCGGTCACGTGACGGATCACCGGGTGACGGACACACCCGCCCACCTGGCGGTCACGTGACGGATCACCGGGTGACGGACACACCCGCCCACCTGGCGGTGACGTGACGGACACACCCGCCCACCTGGCGGTCACGTGACGGATCACCGGGTGACGGACACACCCGCCCACCTGGCGGTCACGTGACGGACACACCCGCCCACCTGGCGGTCACGTGACGGACACACCCGCCCACCTGGCGGTCACGTGACGGATCACCGGGTGACGGACACACCCGCCCACCTGGCGGTCACGTGACGGACACACCCGCCCACCTGGCGGTCACGTGACGGAACACCGGGTGACGGACACACCCGCCCACCTGGTGGTCACGTGACGGACACACCCGCCCACCTGGCGGCACGTGACGGATCACCGGGTGACGGACACACCCGCCCACCTGGCGGTCACGTGACGGACACACCCGCCCACCTGGCGGCATCACGGGTGACGGACACACCCGCCCACCTGGCGGCCACGTGACGGATCACCGGGTGACGGACACACCCGCCCACCTGGCGGCCACGTGACGGATCACCGGGTGACGGACACACCCGCCCACCTGGTGGTCACGTGACGGATCACCGGGTGACGGACACACCCGCCCACCTGGCGGTCACGTGACGGACACACCCGCCCACCTGGCGGCCACGTGACGGACACACCCGCCCACCTGGCGGTCACGTGACGGACACACCCGCCCACCTGGCGGCCACGTGACGGATCACCGGGTGACGGACACACCCGCCCACCTGGCGGCCACGTGACGGATCACCGGGTGACGGACACACCCGCCCACCTGGCGGTCACGTGACGGATACACCCGCCCACCTGGCGGCCACGTGACGGATCACCGGGTGATTATTCG
Source organism: Ashinkailepas kermadecensis (assembly GCA_034440615.1). NCBI lineage: Eukaryota > Metazoa > Arthropoda > Thecostraca > Neolepadidae > Ashinkailepas > Ashinkailepas kermadecensis. The sequence goes on from JAOTOM010004112.1 coordinate 145,550, forward strand.
TAGGGGCTTAAGATGGCGTCGTGTTGAAAGTCAGTTGTGGCAAGCAACAGCCACAACATAGGTGGCAGCTAGTTATATTACATACTCGACTAAAATAAACGAAAGATGAAATGGAGGCCGGGCTGCGCGTAAGTGTTTAGCCCGTGGATGTTTAATGTTTTGATGTCCTGTGTCCTCAAAACACCTTTATTATATGAGCTTGCACGCATATGGTTGGGACTTGGGAGCATTGCCCCTCAATATATGTCGGGGACACGAAGGAGGCAACGGCTTATTTTGGAGTTTGGATACAGGAAGGGGAGGGAGGGGACAGGAGCCAATGTCACTGCGCCTATGCCGTTGTGTGGCCGGAGTCGGCATAGGCGCAATGGCAAATGTCACCATGGTTACGGGGACGAGTCCCGCCCCCACCTGCTGACGGCACGAATGACGGGAAAGCGACCGCACATTTTGCAAGGGCAACGTTGCACTAAAATCATCCATGGCAACTGTTGCATACTGCGCAATAGCTTTGTGCAAAATAATTCAAAAACGGTAATTTCGTGCCGATACGAGGGAGGAGCTCACGCCTGCTGCACTTTATTCCATGAGTACGCTGGTCCAACATCTGAAGGCCCTGGGAGACATGGCCACTGGCACCAAGTGGGCAGCTACACCAGTATGTCGTTCCCCGGTTTCCAATTAGCACTTTTCCAGACGTTAATGTATCATGTTGCATTTGGAGAAATAGAGGGTGCTGATTGCAAGAGGCGTGCATTCGAATAGCTCAATTGGGGTCATCCGAGAGTAGAGGCTTTTTCTGGAGCAGCAGCAGAGTAGCAATGCACATCATGCTTGGGAATCTTTTTCTAAGCATCCGCATTCAGGGAAGCAGCAGATGAAGACGTTACTGATGTGCCTTTGATCGGCGCCTTCGTAATTATTCACCCATCAAAATGGAAAACACCAGTTGCACTTGAGAGTAATCCGGACGTAAGTGCATTGAACTTCACTCGAACCGTTCCAGAAAGCGCTCCAAACTGAACGAGCTTGCGTCAATGGCATCGTATTCCCAATCATAACTGAACATGGACTGATGTGGCTGAATGGTATTACGGCTCGTGCCGAGCGGAAATGGCGTACACGCTGAACCCACCAGTCGAGTACGCATTTCCCAATCAGCGACACAATTAGAATCGCGAATTCCTTGGCTGCACGTGCTCACGATGCTATAAACGCCTCAGATCGAATTCCAACAATCTGAACTACCAATTAGCTCAGATTGATGAAGGTGATGTCAATTACTACCGAAGTGTTCCCACATTCAATTGACTACACCCTACATGCAGCAAGATATAGCGGCAAGTCTTGATCAAGATGTGTGTACTGCCAAACCCAAGCAGTCCCATTTTCCAGTTACTTCTCGCTGATTGGTCGTTCGTGCCCTATGGTGTACCGACCATGCTCATTTGGCCTCCATAACCATGGGCTCTGCCACCACTACGGCTCAGGGGGATGGAGCCCCTGAATAATTGTGAATGTATACACTACGCGAATGGGTGTTGCATGAAAGTAGCAGACCAAACACCCTTAATATCTCGCTAACCATCTTGCCTTGGCGAAGTCGATGCCCATAGCTACATATAGTTAGACTTCGGCCTGACTAATCACTAGTTCTCTTTCATGCGTCATACATGTGCATGCGTGAGAGACAGCTTACAGAGTAGCGCAGCGAAGTTTCGGCATGCCACCATCAGCAGTAAACTTCAGCTCACTTTGTGGATACAGTGCAGCAGTGTTCCTTGGTGCGAAAATACAAAAGTAAACAATTTTACACTCTTACCCCGTTTCACTCCAAAAGTTCCACTCCGATCTCCCGTTTCATAGTAGACTTTAAAAACAAAAACATCGCCCTACTCACTAGCGGATCCAGGGAGCGGCCATTCCGGCCATCCCCCCCCCCCCCCCGAAGCGCTTAAAAGCGCATGGTGTCTCTTGCCCCCCCCCCCGAAACCAACAGAAGTAAACTAAATTAAAATGCAGTAACCTTTGCCGAGGTTAAAAAATAGCATCGGAATGAAAGAAACTCCAATTTTTTAAGTTAAAAAATAATAATAATTGTTTCGAAGCCAATATAGTAGCATAGTAGATACTGACACACATCGAGGGTTCCATGCTGCTCAAGTTCTACTTACAGCAAGAGTTGACAAAATCGGATCCACCAGTGTGTGCACGTGCACGAACGTTAACGTGGTACAAGACGTTGAACGTGAACGTGAACGCTTCGGTAAACAAGAACAAAAATCCGGTAACTTAGAAACGATGGAGGTAGGCTGTGGCCCCTACACAGAAAATTATGTTGTCATTAATTATTATTTTACAAAATTGGCCCTTTGCCAAATAGTGGTCCAAATCCGGTGCTTTAAAAAAATAGTGCAAGAATGGGCACCCTCCAAATCCGTTCGACACCTCCCTGATGCAATTCCTAGGTACGCCACTGGAGGAGGGGGAGGGGGGCTGACGCCGAAAACCGAAAGTTCCCCCCAAACCGGTGGGCTAGATCCGCAAGTGGCCCTACTTCATACTGATTTATAACATAAGAATGTGTGCATTTTATTTTTATATTGTTCCTAGTTTGTGAATTAGCAGGGTAAACTGCAGACGATGGAGTGGAAGCATGAAGCGTTTGCTCTTAACTTTCACCATACTTCGCTAGAATTTCCCACGCTTTCACTGCCTGATGCTTCATTTTCCACTCAAACACCCCAGCGAAAAATAACCTTTGGGACACGCAACACAACCCCAGAAGTGCGTTTGAATGCCAACAAGTTTGCGGCGGCAATATTTCCGCCAGCACTGCCTCCACCAACGGCAGCCTACGTCCGCGGGCGTCTCACCGTCCGTCCGACTCCCAGCGCCGGGACAGGTGGCGCCGCCCCCGGCGCCGGCACGTACCGCGTGGTAGCCGTTGGCCAGCGCCAGGTCGGCCGCCGTCTGGCCGCTCAGGTTGAAGATGGCGCCACTGGCGCCCGCCTCCACCAGGTGCCGCACGATGTGGCCGTAGCCGCGGCTGGCGGCGTGCATCATCGCCTGCGGGCAGACAGCGCGGCCGCCCGTGCCGTGAGGTCGACTACCGGCCGCTGTGGCGGATACGCATCCCGGTACTCTTGATACAGCGACACGAGGTGGTAGTGCTACGTAAGTCAACCAGACATGTCCTGAGTAGTAAATAGCATGCGAATGGTGTTGCCAGAGAATGAATGGTGCGTCATGTAGGGCTGGCATGTCGTGTGTCGGTGTGGAGTGGACAAGTTGGACGTTAGGGTAACAGTGACGAGGTGTTCCTGCAGTACGTGCTGGCTGTGCGTGACAGTGACATTACGTCTATAGGCGCTGTCTGGTGATAGCATTGTGCCTCTAGGAGTTGTCTGGAAATTTCCCATGCCTGAACACAAAACCAAAATATCCTCTCCTGCATCTTTTTTTCCACAGGACGCCCATTGTACTCACGCGGATCCCCAAAGCCCGACAGAAGGCCCCTCGTGTTTTCGGGAGACCACGGGACGTAGGGTTTGACGAGAGGCCCCCAAGAGGTCACTAACTAGAAGTATTGCAGAAGACTTCCAGATTTCTGGAGGCCGCGAATCAGAGGCTTGACAGGACAACAATACAGAGGCCTCTCGAGCTTGAGGGCCCCTGGAGACCCCACCCCCTCCTCCTCAGTGGAGAAATCGGTGGCACTGCCGCTGTCTCAGATCAGCGCTAAATCCGGCGACGACCTGAAAGTTAATGATGGGGTAAGACACCACAGCTTCGAAGGTAAGATAGTTATCCTCTCCGCCCCTTCCTGTTCCTCCCCCAGCTGACAACTGCCCATCAGGGCGGATCAGCCACGTGAGAGGCACTTCGCTGAAAAAGCAAGTCAGTTACGGGAACTTTTCCGAACAGAAACAAGTATCCGTGTCGTGTGAACTGAAGCAGCGCATGGCAAACTATGGAAACATAGAAAGGAATGGAACCCAAGCACCGCTAGAGTGAGGACAAAAGATGACATAAGCTATCATATTCATCCTTGAATGCGCAACCTGGAGGATCACAGCCATAGGTTACATACCAAGGACCCGATAGAACGAGGAAATATTCAATATCGCATGGGCCAAGAAAGGCTCTTGTTGTAGCTTCCTTCCCTTGCCTTCGGTATGGTTTTCAACAAGTGGTCGGTCAAGCAATTTTAACCAGGTAGTGCCTTAATTGAACAACAGCATGCTTATTAAGCCGAATAGTAGTGTGTAGTTATTGTGCTATTGTGAGTGCCCAGGCAGTCGTAAGACCCTTTTGAGGGTACAATCCAAAAGAGAAACGTCACCCTTACACTATCACACGGTAGGATGAGTACTTCAAATTCAAAAAAATAACATAATGCTCTATGGACATGTCATAGCATGGTGTGGATTGGAAAGTAACTTCAATGGTTGCTTGACATCAACCACTGAATTCCAAATGGCCTCAATCAAAGTTCATATGAACTCTTACTGATGTCTCAATTCTTTTGACATTACCCAAGAGCGAACTTCAGCGAAATCCCCGGCATACAATTTTGGACCTAAAAAGTCGCACTCCAGTGAAGTGCGAGAGCCTTAATTCCTGCCCGAGCTATCAAAGGTGTACGGTAAGGACCGGCCAATTTGCACCCGCACGCGGAAGAGCCTGCTGGCGGCCCTGCGGCATTAGGCTCCACAGACACTACAATTAACGCGCCAACTTTGCGCGCCGCCGGCCGACAAAGTTTTCATTAAAATAGTTGGCCGTCACGACCGGCTTGTGGTCGCATGGTGTCGCACCGCAGGGGCTGGAGGCTCCCCTCTCCCTCTCTCTCTTTCCCACCTCTCTGTCTCTCTCTCTTCCCCACCTCTCTCTCTCTTCCCCACCTCTCTCTCTTTCCCACCTCTCTCTCTCTCTCTTTCCTAACTCTCTCTCTCTCTCTTTCAGGGCGAGCTGGGGTGACGCCACGCGGCGCAGGCCTCTTTCTCCGACACTCAATATCAGGTGCTATGCCGGTGCTAACATCGCATGGATTGTGCGCAAATATGCTCTCCTGGCATCGTACTACCAAATAGTTGGCACATCCTCACCCATTGGTCACATGGCAGATAAAATGAGGGCACACCCATTGGCCTGGTGTGAGATGGCAGATAAAATGAGCAAACATTGACATTGAACATTTTGCACTAGTCCTAATCGCGCTTCATAGCAACAGAAAAGCAGATTTTGACCCCACGTGAGGTTCCAATTCTCCACCAATGCATTCAGCCAGCACGATGCGTCGTTCTCACACACAGCCAGTTGTACTACAGGAACACCTCGCCAATGTTACCCGAATGATGAATTGGAGTTTAGGGGCGCGCCGATTGCCAGGGTCATTTTGCGCCCATAACTATGCTTACGGGCAACCTGTCATGCTACTATAGTAGTCAGTAATTAAGAATCCTCAGGAAGGGCGATAAACATCAAAACGTGCTTGTTGAAGAAAGTTAAAAATGTCCCCGTAAGATACGACCACAGAGTCATTACTTAGTAGCATTTGCAGCGAGGTGTCGGTGTTTAGCCGTCCTAAGATCTGGCGTCGTTGAAGTTCCAACAGTAAACATCCTACTAAAACATGGTACACAGTAAGCTGGTCAGAACAATGTGGGTATAAAGGTCGATGATCTCTGATCAGCACTGTTACCCCAACGTCGAACTTATTCACTCATAGCATACCAGCCCCATATGGCATACCATCCTCTGGCAACACACCATTCGCGTGCCATTTACCACTCAGGACATGTCACACTGACTCACGTAGCTCCGCCACCACATACTATGCCATGTCATCCAGCATATAGCATACCCGTGACTTGCTATCCCCGCGTATCGCATCGCTTCACATATGTCATACCATCACACATGCACTGAAAAATAGCAACCCCTTGACATTATATTAATCGTTTCAAAATGTCATGCTTAAAGTTTGTGATGAATTATTACCGATACATCAGACAATCTTTCTTAGCAAGAAAACTACGCGATTTCCCGAAAGGAATTTCGCAACTGCATTTTTCGGCAGCGGGCAAGTGCAAGTCCCAGGCGACTGCCGACAACGTCGACTACACCCGTACCGTCGCACGGCGCCACACACCACGCACGTGGCCGCCGCCCCGGCCGCAGACGCACCGTCCACCCCATGGTGTCCTGGCGGTCGGGCTGCACCTGCGCGGCCAGCAGGCGGCACACGGCCGCCGCCTTGCCCTCCTTGGCGGCGTACGTGAGCGGAGTGCAGCGGTGGCGGTCGGCGGCGCCGGCGGCCGCCCCGTGCGCCAGCAGCGCCTCCACCACGGCCGCCGTCGCCTGGTCGTCGTAGTGCGAGGAGCAGCACACGGCCATCAGCGGTGTGTACAGATCTGCGGCGGCGGCGGCGGCGGCGGCGCGTCATTGGACGGCCGTCCGACCAGCAGGCCGGTGCGCGCGCGACGGACCAGCGTCCATCGGTGCCACGTCATCACCCGTGCCATGTGGCTGTCGCCATCACCAGAAGTGCACACATGGCATCACTCGTGTCATGTGGCTATCGCCATCACCCGAAGTGCACATGGTTATCACCCGTGTCATATTGCTATCGCCATCACCCCCAGGCACTCATGGTTATCACCCGTGATGATGGGGCTGGCGTCCGGCATCCTGCAGTAGAACTGGCCATCAAACGAGAAAGCGAGTCCGAGATGGCTATGCCCGTCCGTCTATCACAACTATATCGATGTGGTGCATTAGCTACCTTAGCACCACCCATTGTTGGAAAAATTTTCTTTGAATGTTTCTTTTAAGCGCCTACGAATGTTAAAATCCGAATAATAACGCACATATCTTGCTGCTGCAACCTCTAACTTAACGTATGCATTTGTAAGCAGCGTGACCAAAAGTATCCATAATCACTTTTGCACACTGATGGATTTTCATTCAATACCCAATATATCTACTTTGCCTGGCATTCGGTTCTTATTCCTATCGGAACTTTACACTCCGACGCCAAGAAAAAGATAATAAAATTAAGCCCTGTCTCTAGCACACATCAATATCTCTACACAATTGAGAAGCAAGACAAACACGGCCACAAAGCAGCCCTACCTCATGCATCAAACCGCAAGTCCAATGTCAGCCCAACACTGCTTTTCTAATCCCAAGAACAGACACACAAAAACACGTCGGCGGTCTCCACGTTTCACCACCACCGCTGGCTACTGTCAGACGAGCATGACCGCAGGCCCGCGCCCGGCTCGGGGCGACGTGGCCGCTACCCTTGTTGGTGGTGACGTCGGCTACCTTTGTGGGTGGTGACGTCAGCTACCTTTGTGGGTGCTGACGTCAGCTACCTTTGTGGGTGGTGACGTCGGCTACCTTTGTGGGTGTGACGTCAGCTACCTTTGTGGGTGGTGACGTCGGCTGCCTTTGTGGGTGGTGACGTCAGCTACCTTTGTGGGTGCTGACGTCAGCTACCTTTGTGGGTGGTGACGTCGGCTGCCTTTGTGGGTGGTGATGTCGGCTACCTTTGTGGGTGGTGACGTCGGCTACCTTTGTGGGTGGTGACGTCGGCTACCTTTGTGGGTGGTGACGTCAGCTACCTTTGTGGGTGCTGACGTCAGCTACCTTTGTGGGTGGTGACGTCGGCTACCTTTGTGGGTGGTGACGTCGGCTCCCTGTTCCAGCAGGTAGGCGACGACGGCCGCCGTGGAGCCGGAGCAGGCGCAGAGCAGCGGCGACCAGCCGTTCCTCAGCGGCTGGTTCACCGACACACCTGTCGCCGGCACCGGCAACGCCGCCATCAGTCGGGCGGCGAGCCAGGAATTCTGATCGGAGGGAGGGGCACTTGTTCTGGAAGGGCGTCATCTCTACTCATAGGGGCGTCATTTCTACTCTGAGGGGCGCCACCGGCTGAAACCCCCTTTCCATGGGGAGGAGGGGTGCACCCGGACGTCCTGTAGGGGCATCACATCTAAATATGGGGGGGGGGAGGGGGACACATGCCTCCAGCTTCCCCTTCTGGATCGGCAACGTCCATCAGTAACGCACCACGGGAGGTACCACAGGGAATAGACGACTGCTTAATGATAAATAGAGCATGCGAGGAATTTCTCTGGTGATCATCAGGCGAACACAAATAAGGAAGCCAAATAGAATCGTCATAAAGCACGGCGAAAACAAAAGCGTGTTTAACCATTTAATGTTGGTTGGTTATTGGTTTTACATCACGTCGACCGTTAGGTCATATAGCGTCACCAATCTCTCACGCCGATTGGTGCGGGCGAAAGTAGCGACAGGTGAGATTCGAACCCACAATCTTTCGATTGCGAGACGAGCATCTTAGATGGTTTTGAGCATCATAGTAGTTTACCCAGCACTGGCCCTCCATCTGGCACCATCAATGCGCCGTTGCGAAACGCCATCCAAATATTTTTGTTTTACGAAGTACCGCAAACATTTTGATCGGAAACGACGATTAATTGTATTTAGCTGTCGTGGAAAAAAAAGTTTAAGGACAGACAAATAACACGTAACATTTGTTTGTATCATTTTTAAAAGAAGCACTTGCCCAACCTCATTTGAAATTGTCTGGTGGACAGCTTCATCTTCGGACACTGCGGGGGCTAAATTTGCCTGATTGAGGCCTTCGCAACGGAATGATGTGCATGATATGATCACATCTGTGCTGGAGCACACACGCTACATCGTTACCAGATTTTGTTTGAAAAAGGAAAAGTTTAAGAGCGTGAAGAACGTGAAGCAACGATGTACGGATCGGGGGTATGCCTGCAGCGGCGAGATCGATACTATGTACTAGACATAGTAGATATATTCAACTCTAGTACATTCAGTTACGACGGAGTCACCTGCTACCGCCGTTCCCTCAGCACATTTTTTGAACACCAGAGGTAATTTGGAATCACCAGCCCAGCAAATGCATCAGATGCAGGTGACGAAGCTACGTCGGCAACCAAGTGGCGAATGCCTACTCCTCCGGTCTGAAGGCGAGAGTATTATCATTATGGACCTATCTGGACATTATGGACCGCGGTCCTTGGGTGGTATGTTCGATTCAAGTTGTGGGAGTTTCCATGCAGTGCATCGAAATTGAGTTAGCGTTAGCTGCAACGTCTAACTCTACAGCACTTCTCAACCCAGAAACACAAATAATCACAGCTGCAAGCACAGTTCCAAGATAATGAAAGACGGATTTCACTTCATGGATAACAGGTAAGAGTGCTAGACTGTATTATCGATTCAGGAAGGATTTGATTATGAAAGCATGCCTTCAACTCAAGTCTACACTTCTTCATGAGCCAGGTAAATAAATATGAGAGAATGCAGCGAGTAGCTTTCTTAACATGAATGGAATCAAACCCAGCATTTCCCATACGACACAAAGGGCATCTTTAGTTCAGGGGAGGACATAGACGGGTCACAGAATTTCGCTACAGCTATTACACGGCAAACCATGACCATGTGGTACGTGTGGTACATGTGGTATGTTAGCGATGGAGCAATTCAGTGGAAGTCTCCATACCTAATGAGATCCGTATTGGTTCCTACACTCATGTACGAAATGCATCTTCGCCCGATCTTTCCATACACCGCCATAGTGCGATGCTAAATTTGATTAGAAGTGTGACGTAAGCGTCTCCCACGTCCCGGACGACGGAGATGCCCATGCAGGTTTCTACTACCAATGGCGCAATCGTGGATTAATGCAGAAGAGATATAAATGTCGCTGGCCGATGCTAATGCTCCCCCCCACAAAAAAAAAGAAGAAGAAGAAGAAGTCATAATTACCATGAGCACAAACCGAAATATTGGCTGTGTCAGGGCGCGGCCTGATCGTGAACCACACGCGTGAACTTCGAAGCGTTGTCATGAATCCCACTGACAGCCAAAGATCTATCTTTTTATCAAGCGCGGTCCATGGAACTGAAGTACGAAAGAGGGCGACCAAAGGTAGTCACGTGTTAGCCCATATTCCCCACCATTACCTACCGTGCATGTGTGTCACTTCATACTTCACTACATTGGCATACTTTTTTCTGGATTCTCAGCAACAAGCAATGGCTACCGCAATAATTAATGGTAGTGACTGCAATCGCGTACGCCTCGTTTCAAATAAGGTATTGCCTACCATGTACCATAGCAGCAGCGACTTATCTAGGCCCAGATATCGCATTAAAATGAGTCGCTTCTCGGCCAAGTTAGGCAGGGATAGAGACAAAGACAAGACAAAGATGTTCATTTAGTGTCACCCAATAAGAAAAGCTAAAATTGCTTGAGCTGTTCTATTCTAAAGGGTGTTCTATATGGTGATAGTGTGCTATGTCGTTCCGTGGTTATCTTACATATATCGGATAGGGAAAGGTTATCGAGTGTTGTACAGCTTAACACCAAATTGCAAAGAGGGAGGATATTTGCAAAAAGGTGTTGATATACAACCGCCCTTTCAGCCGATGGCGCCCCTTTCCAGATAAAAATGCTATCAAAAACATCAATTGGCACAAGCACGAGCACCTCAACCTACATCCCCAAGAAATCCTGGATGCGTCTCTATCAATACATTAATATTTATGTATTCAGGCACACCGACAATGACCTGTTATCCAATGCTGGATAACAGGATATCTCATGAATTATAACAATACATATTTCCCAGTTTATCTCTTCGCAACTCTGCTCTGAATTGTCACTGTCATTGAGGGGAAGAGAGGAAAGTTTCAACTGCAACGTTCCTATCGGAATTCATAACCAAGCAATAAGTCATGCCATCGTGTTCCGCTTCAATTATTTGACTTGTGATTATCCCGTTGCTACCGTGTCTGATAGTTTTGAGGTACTAGCCATGCAAATAAATACAGAAAACCGGGCACACTTTGCGGCTTTTGCTTCTCCTGGAGTTCTACGTCTTCATTCAGTAGCATAGAACCAATGCAAAAAAGTAATTATTTGACCTATGTCCCGAAATTTCTGCTAGACCCCATAAAAAGCATGGCTTACTGATGCATTAATGATTTTGTAAGTACGACCATTCATCAAAATAAAAGCATTGTGTTTGCTCCCGGTACTCTGTATCGACCCAACCAGAGGAATGGGAATGCACTTGCAAATACGCCACAAAATCATCACACACAAATCCCAACAACCCCTTCTTCTCCCACCTCAGCATCGTCTACCCAAGCTTCAGGCAAGGCAGCATTCCACCCCGTCAGACGGCAACGAGTCCGCGCCTCACCGCCGGCTCCGCGCCCATCCACCGACCTTGATTCACCAGAATCTTGACATCGGCCAGACTGCCCTGCGCTATGGCCGTGCGGAAGTCCTCCAGGGGCGGCGTGCGATAGTCGGCCGGACGCCGAGGTCGGCCCAGGAACGCCGGTCGGCCGCTGCCGGCGACCGTCGCCTGTCAGGGGTCACAGAGGTGCAGCAGGTCACGGAGGTCACGGCACGACGACACGCTCGGCACACATCAGCGCTTGTCCCGGGTCAAAGTCACGGCACGGCTGGCCTCCGTCACACGCGAGCGCACCAATGCGGATGCCGATGGCGTGCGCGAGTTGGGAATTTAGACGTGTTAGTGAGTTCGGTTTAATTTGGTTCCATGAATCTCCTTGGCCTTAATGCTATTTTCCTGAAACTGTCCGGCATTGCATGGACGTCGCAGTAAAACGTTGAGTAGTCAGAGCTGCTTAATTTCCTCTTTTCCGATCACTGGCCTCGGTCAGAAATGGGAGAGATGTACGTGCGAACATAAGCGAACCGCATCGATGAGCTTGCATATGCATGGGAGGGCCCGTCCATGTCTGTAATGGGGTATGTCAACTTCACCTCTTCCATTGCCACAAGTGCTTGTTTCTCGTTGGCGGCTAACAAATACACGCAACTTTCTGTAGGAGCACACAAAAACCATTCCTAGTCACATTAAGTACTGTTTTACCACTAGGCCTGCTTCTGTAAAACAAATCTGTCCGAAAAGAAGGTTCACCATTCCAGGTCACTCCTGCTCACGTAATTCACATCCTGGGCTAAGGCTTATATGCGTAGGCTGCACAGCATGAAGTTTCGAGCAAGAGCTAAGGTGCTCCCTCTCCCCTCTCACACCCCAAAAGTACGAAGCTGCCATTGCTAGACCTGTGTGTTATCTCCAGAATATGCTTGATGGCATCCGCGACCAATCTCCCCTTGGGAGGGGTGCGGTGTCATTGTACAATGTGCAGCTGCCTGTGTTCCATCCTCAGAATGCACTTGATGGCATCAGTGGCCAGTCTCACCTTGGGAGTGGTGCCATTGTGCAGTTGCCTTGCTGAATGTGCAGCCCGAGGTGCTGCGCTGGCAATGGCAAGGCCATCGTCTGACTCGGAGTCCGAGTCAGACATACCAGCTGGACGACCGACCATAAGAGGCATGTTGGTTCCTAGAACAGTGTCCAGTCCGGTGTGTTTCGAGAATTAGGCATCAGGCATCATGTTTGCACCACGGAGCATTCATAACATCCAAGATTCATCTACTCCAAAAGTTCATAACGTCTAAGCTCATACCCTCCAAGTATTATAACGTCCAAAAAGTGAACCAAGGTCCAAAAATGTATCGATAGGGTGCAATCATAATCTCCCAAGTTCACAACGTCCAGCGACCACTTGATGTGCACACATTGTGCAACAAATTGCGTTCTAGGCTCCTGAGATAGCAAAGCCGGTGCAGGTCAGTCAGGTCCCTAACTTATCTCAATATGGTTTTCAGATGCACATTGGAGGCTCTCTCTACAGGCATATAATGTGCGGCCTGTAGTCAAAAGGGCGACGTCGTCGGCATACATGGAGCGGGTCACTTGTTCATCGATGTTCTTGTCTATGTGGTTAATGCATACCAGCCCCAGCAACGGGGCTGTGACCGATCCCTGCGGCAGCCCGTCCCGATATAGCCGCAAGTCCGGAACGGTGGGTCTCCGGCGGACTCGCGCCCTTCTGTCGCTGAGGAAGGGTTTGAGGTAAAGGACCACGTGCGCTGGTATACCCAGTCTTCCCATCTTTGCCAGAAGACCGTCTGTGCGTATGGCAAAGGCGTATGACAGGGTCCTCCAGACCCTGTCATACGCCTTCGCGAAGTCAAGCAAGGCTATTACTGCGCGTTCGGGCTTGCTCCTCTCTATGGCGTCGAGGAATGTCTGGGTTATCTTGGTCAATTGGTCCACTGTGGATCGTCTCCAACGGAAGCCAGCCTGGTTCACGTTTAACAGTGGTGTGACTTAAACCAGTGCTGAAACCGGTTTTGAATCAGGTGTTCCATGACCTTGCTTATGCAGCTCAGGAGAGATATAGGTTGGTACGAGGTTTCCAGATTGGAATCTTTTCACTTCTTGGGGATAGCCACGATATAGGGCCGTCTCCAGGTAGCTGGAACCTCTGCTGTCTCCCAGCTGATTGTTGACCTCTTTGCGGTCGCTCGATGGTGGCCGCCGGTTTAGAGACGGGCTTCTTGCCTTCTAGACGCTTCATCATGTTCCACATGTCTCCGTCGGCACCCACGCGCATGACCTCTTTGCAAAAGAAAGCCCTCTTCTTCTCCTCGATAACCGCAGCGGCTGCTGCTCGGGCCTCTCGATAGACTGCGACGTCCACTTCGCTGCTCCCAGAGGCCAGTACTCTTGAGATGGCTGCTTCGTGGTGGTCCACCGCTGCTCGGCATTCTTCATTCCAGAACGGCATAAGCTGCTTGGTGCCCTCACCGAACGGAATGTTTGTTTTTCTCTTTGACGATAGCATCAGTGAGCCGGTCGTGAAGTTCGTTGGTGGAGAGTTGGTCGGCTAATTCTTCCCACTGCTTGATGATGGAGTTCGGAGCCGATCCGTACCCGGCCCAGTCGGCCTTCCTCAAGTTGAAACGTCCGTATTATTTCCTGGCGCCCTTCGTCTCGGCCCGTACGGCCAGGACAGTTGGCCGGTGCCTGAGCCCATGCCTTTCTCGGTTGTCCAGGATGCATCCGAGGCGACGTCGTTGGAGATGAAGGTAATGTCTGGGGTGGTGGTTGTGACTTTACGACGCACTCAGCAGCTGAGGCCATATTGCGTCGCCTGCCTCTCATCGAACCCCGTACCTCTGGCTTGCCAGACGCTCAGCTTAACCACCGAGCTACCGACGCCCCTGGGACTGAGTAACGTCTGGGGCTGACCTCCCGCTAGAGCTCGGGTTCAGACGTGTCGGGCTGCCATCTCGTGACAACCAGATCAGTGTAGGGGAGCCAGTCATCGATTTCCTAACCGAGGTCATCCTCGTGCTGGAAGGTATCCCGCAGCTTGATGTGCGCATTGATATCGCCTCCGACGACGATGCGCGCTCCTGTTCGGAGCGCTTGAGGCTGAAAGGTCTGATGCTGGGTACCATGTCCTGCTTCTTATCTCCTGTGTGGGGCGTACTTGTTGATGACAGTGGTGGGTGCCGTCTTAGATAGACCGATCTTTACTACGACCCGGTAGGTGTGTGGGTCAGGATAGGGTTGCCCTTAGGGGCCGCTGATGGCAGTGTACAGTGCGTCATCGCGTACCAGGATCATCACTCCGCCTTGCTTCGAGTGAGGCGGGGCAGCGTTGGTGGTGGTATGATTTGGTATGCATTCCTTCCGCGCAGCGACGCTGTGTTCCCTGGAAAACGTGGGTCGGAAGTTTCGGTTCTGAGCAGCGTCTCTCATAGGAGCGCAACATGTGGTCGCTCCTTTGCTAGCCGCTCCTCACGATTTATGCGGCGCACTCCCAGGCCATTGTAGTTCAGTGGTAACATGGTGATACACTTCCCTCGTTCTGGGGCTGCCTGTGCTGGCCGTCTTGGTCGTGCGCTAGGTTGCTGACTAGATTGACAGGGTTGAGTAGAGTGACAAGAGTAGTTTTGCACTTGAGGTATAGCTGCGGCGACAGCGAGCCACTATCGTCCCAACAGCAGCCCGGCATCCTCCCGACGTTGGCCCCATGTCGATTACATGCCGGCTGCGTGTCAGCTGCATCTCGGCATGAGCGGACATTCCACCCCCCCCCCCCCCCAGTTGGCAGCAGACCGCTATCGGCATGTTCACTGGGCAGGAATTGGGTTGAATGTGACACGTGCCCCACAACCGTCCACATCTAGTGCGCATTGCCGTATGTGAAGGATACTATGCACGCCTGGTGAACGACGATGGTGATGATGAAGAAGCTGTCGCAGACGTCATGTGTGAAGCATGTGCCGGTGCCGTGCCTGCTTAGTGTTAGTTAACTAGTTCGTGTTGCTTAGTGTTTGTCTCTGTGGAGGATTTGAGTAGTGATGTCGGAATGTCTGCGCCCATCGTTCGCCGCAGGCGGTGCCGCCATCGCCGATCATCGCCGCCATGTTCTCACGTGGAGATGGGCAGTTGAGCCCTCCCCCAGTGTGCCAGAGGCCTTGCGGGGCGTTGCTCGCGAATATACCAAGGGCGAATGCAGAGGTGGGGTGGGGGGGGGGACTGGAGGCATGTGTCCCCTCCCTTGGAAAGGTGGTATGAACTGATTTTTCAGTAGAAGTTGCTCCTTTTGGAGAAAAATGTGCCCTTCTGAGATGAAAAGGCATCAGAGTACGCCCAGCTCCCTGCTGAACGATTTTTTTCAGCCAAAGGCACTCCTCCAGGGAAACGTGCCCTCCGCCTGATAAATACTCAATCTGGTCATGAAATATACCAGTTTGACTCGGTTCCTTTGTACAGTGGCAATCAGTTAAGATGCTCGCTCGCACCAAGGCTATGTGGGTAGAGTATGATGGACAGCTAGGTCCATTGGCGATTTGAGGCCAACAGGGTCAGAGTAGGGTCAACCAAACTCCCATCCCGGGGACGAGTGGTCTAGGGGTAAGATGCTCGTCTCACAATCGAAAGATTGTGGGTTCGAATCTCACCTGTCGCTACTCTTCGCCCGCGACCAATCGGCGTGAGAGATTGGCGACGCTATATGACTCAACGGTCGACGTGTCGTAAAACCAATAACCAACCAAACTCCCACCCCTGGCAATATGGCAGAAATGTGTAATGACCAATGCCAGGGGCTGTCCTCCCCCAATCAGGGATGTATACACTGTTTTTGCCCCAACCTTCAGGAGACATTTCCAGGGGTGGAGAAAGTAAGAGAAAATATGGCCCTGCAGGTGAATGCCCTGATGATATTACTGGATCTGCCTCACCCACACTAGGAAATTTCCGGGGGGGCAGTTCCAAGTATTGTTTGAGTGATGAGTACATATAAAGCCATCATACCGACTATTTGGTCAGATCAGGTGCACCTTCTTCAATAAAAAAAAATGCATACAATAAACACATCATTGTGTAATGCACTTTCTATATCGAGCCCAGCTGATGTGGAGCCATTCACTAATATATGTGGTGCGTGCCACGACATATCGACCAATGCACTTCACCCATACATTTTGATTGAGACCCAAAGGTGTTCACAGGGTAGGTAGTATTTGGCTCCGAACACGGCTGTGCAATTTTCAGCCAGATTCGGTCAACGGTTTTTTAGGTATAGCCTCCGGCATCATTTTTAGGTCAAATAACATGGGTTGGTTTGACGACGGATATCTCATCAATAAAAAGCGGAAAGGGTGGCAAATGATATATATGTCAGAAGAAAAAGGACCAACTGGAACAATCCCGAAATAAATGTCAATATTTCTTACATTTGACCTGGCGACCTAATGCCCTCGTGACCTCTTGTGACCTCCTAGCCCATCGAAATTGATAAGTTTGACGGAGGAAAAAAAGAAGGCATGATTTCGCTGACCAAACAAGAAATACAAAATGTGTTCTTATAAATATCCGATATAGCCATCGGTTATTCATGACTTTGCGATTTTGCGTTTTCCGGGTAGGAAGGACATCGTGTAAGCTATATTCCATTGGGGAGCTACATTAGGTAGAACAATGGCATAAAGACAAGTGATAGGAAAACGTTTTCCGAAGAAAAAACATTCATACCATTTTAACACGCGCACTGGAGGGGGTGGGTGGGCGAAATCCGCCTACCCCTCCGGTTTTTCGTACATAACTCCAGATTTTACCCGTCGATATACGCAATTTTTTGGCGTACCTGCTTAGAAATGACCGGCGCGTCGTTTAAAGTAAGAAAAATGGAAATTGACCGAACATTTTTTCGAATCAGGGGCCGTTAAAGTAAAAAAAAATCGTAGCGCCAGACCACAAAAATCGGCGCTGATGCGCTTCCCGTATATTCGCAAAAGGGAAGTGTTCTTGGCAACACTAGCGACTTGTTTGATGATTGATTGATATGCTATATAGTTTCAAGGTCATGTTAAGTCACCGAGGCCAAGTCAGGTCAAGTTCATGACAGGTTAATGGAACCAAGCTTGGTCAACTGGAATGTTGTCATAAATGCACTACTGTTTGTCATTGTGTACCGTTTGTCATTGCGTTTCCATACTTTATTCATGTACTTCACTCCTTTCTTCGCGAAGCCGATTGCGCCGAGCTGCCCGACGGAGCAGTCGGGCGGGCGGCCCGGTTCCGGTAACTGGAACAGGTAACTGACCTGATAAAGTGCTGCTATATAGGTGACCTGAGGTCAAATGTCTGGTCTAGCATCTGTATTGCATCATTAGTAATGTCCAAAACATCATTGATGCCCATTTTGGAGCATTTAAACACAATCACAGCGATCCATAACAATGACAAGACAAGCCACGCAAAATAATAAAATGTTGACAAATGTGACCTCATTTGACCTTGAAGATATTGACCTAAGATCATAAAATTTGCACACAATAGAGTTCACTACCGTACCCACCCACCCTGCGAATTTTGTTCCTCCAGCTTTAATAGGAGCCGAAATCTTAGAGGGGGGAATCCGCCCCCCCCCTCCAGTGCGCGTAATTTCCAGAGGCCCTCCAGGGCGCGTGTTAATGTAGCGCTTATAGTTTTCGACATTACGTGTAAAGAAAATATGCGACCTTGAATATACCAGGAGGTGATGGGTTGATATCAAAAGTAACGATGAAGGTTATATTTTATTACTCAACGTTTCGGCCAGGGGCCATCGTCAGGAGTGATGAAAAAAGCTCCAGCTTAAAAAATTGAAAAAGGCACGCGGGAAAAGCGTGCAAAAAGACACGTGGAATGCAGAAAAGCCTCCTCAGTGGTGCAGACACTCACAGAAACTCCAAACAAGAGACAAACTATGCCAAGAAGGAATCCTCTGAGGAAGCCCCAGCCATGTGTACGATACATACACTCACGCCAATATATAGACATATATCCAATATAACGCGTAATACATACTATATATAATTTATGTTCATGTATATTTTATGTGATATACCAAGACGTCGTTTGCGTGTTTAGTTGCGGCCGTATATGTAGAGATTCGAGAACCTTCAGATCAGTGTTGTCCCTGGCTGTTGCTAGAATTTATACTTTGAAGTTTGTGTTAGTGTCGTTGTGTTCCATGTTAGAATGTTTGTCGATCATGTGTTCGCCAAAAGGTGTGTATGCTTTCCGAAGTCTGGCACCTCCCAAGTGCTCATTGTACCTATCCCTGATGCTACGTTTGGTTTCACCGACATAAAATGTTCCAAGACAGCGATTGCACGTTATTTTGTAAACTACGTTTTTCCGTGTGCATCTACCTTTGAGCCCGTTGATACAGGTGTGGCACGTTCTCCTACCAGCAGGGCATGGCGGCATTTCCAGGGCTGAGCGGACCAGGTAAGATTTCAACGTAGGTCCGCTAGTCCAGGCTACCCTAACATGGCTTAGATGAGACGAACGGATGGCTGCGCTTACCTGTCGACATAGTTGGTCATCGACAAAAGGAAGTCTCAAGGACAAAAGGAAGACAAACTATGTTTACTTCCTTTTTGCGATGACCAACTATGTCGACAGGTAAATGCAGCCATCCGTTCGTCTCATCTAAACCATGTTAGGGTAGCCTGGACTAGCGGACCTACGCTGAAATCTTACCTGGTACGCTCAGCCCTGGAAATGCCGCCATGCCCTGCTGGTAGGAGAACGTGTCACGCCTGTATCAACGGGCTCAAGGGTAGATGCACACGGAAAAACGTAGTTTACAAAATAACGTGCAATCGCTGTCTTGGAACATTTTATGTCGGTGAAACCAAACGTAGCATCAGGTATAGGTACAATGAGCACTTCGGAGATGCCGGACTTCGGAGAGCATACACACCTTTAGGCGAACACATGATCGACAAACATTATAACATGGAACACAGCGACACTAACACAAACTTCAAAGTAGAAATTCTAGCAACAGCCAGGGACAACGCTGATCTGAAGGTCCTGGAATCTCTACATATACGTAATCTACGGCCGCAACTAAACACGCAAACGACGTCTTGGTATATCACATAAAATATACATAAACATAAATTATATATAGTATGTATTACGCGTTATATTGGATATATGTATAAATATGGGCGTGAGTGTATGTATCGTACACATGGCTCGGGCATCCTCCGAGGATTCCTTCTTGACATAGTTTGCTTCTTGTTTGGAGTTTCTGCGAGTGTCTGCACCACTGAGGAGGCTTTTCTGCATTCCACGTGTCTTTTTGCACGCTTTTTCCCGCGTGCCTTTTTCAATTTTTTTCAGCTGGAGCTTTTTTCATCACTCCTGACGATGGCCCCTGGCCGAAACGTTGAGTAATAAAATATAACCTTCATCGTTACTTTTGATATCAACTCAGCACCTCCTGGTATATTGAAGGTCGTATATTTTCTTTACACGTAATGTATAAAACCCAGGAGCATCTAAGAGCCATTCTTCGTTGTATTGAACAATCTTATAGTTTTCCTTAACAACCTTCACGAATTTCAAGGTGACCAATTGCCGATAGGTCACCAATGGTTCTATTTACGCGTAGCGATGCAATTGTACTTCAGAACAACTGACAGGTATTGCATAACTTCAAGCATGGAAACAACGCAACCCGACCATATTCAATCAGATTCCATTACCTACAGATTAAATCTGGCTCGGTAGGGAGGCACCTATAACGAACATGAAGATACTTTTGTGTCAGCGATCAAATGTTAGGAGGGTCTATCAATTCATGATAGACCCTCATATCATCTATCATATCACAGCCAAAGAAGAAAGCACTGCTTCTCTGTGGACTGCTGATGACTATTGTGTTAAAGACAAATAAACGCCGGGGTGTTTGTCTCGCGTATGTTTTCCCTCACACCCCATCCGTACCATAGCTCAATACTCTCCAGCCTGGTGGCGGTTCGGAAGGAGATAAGGGTGCCGGTGTTAATGACGGCGGACAACAGAGGGGTTGACATGGGGGAGGAAACGATAGCAGGCTTGGCACAGCTGGAGCAGTGCACAACTCAGTTTTGGACAACGCCTGGTGGAAAGAGGACGTGGTGATTTTTTTTCGACGTGCATAAACGCTACAAGCAATGGTGCATAGTCACTGTGTCGATTATATCGTCGTCATAAAAGCGAATAACAAAAAGTGTTGCTGAAGTATCAGTAAGCCACATTGAAAACGTGAGCGATCCCCGCATTACAAGAGGTGTGGTTTTGTGTGTGGAATGTCGGATTTGGCTGGCCAAGAACCCAAAAAGCCTTCCTGACGCTCAGGCCGAGAGTTCCAGTTCAACACAGGAAAGCGATGCAAGCGCTGCCAGTGGATCAGCAAATGTTGCTGAACTGCATCAGTATGATTGGTTGGTTGGTTATTTGGGCTTAGGGGCGCATCGACTGCGTTGACATAAATCTGAAGCAGACGGCAGTCGTCAAGACATGGACCTAGTAATGCCAGTTCTCGGCATCACACCCATCAGCACAAGTTACTTACCTGCTGGCTCATGCTTGCGTAGCGTCGACGCCTGGGAGGTGCAAATGAAACGCCCGAGGAGTGAGGGACGGCAGTGAGGTAGATATCTGCACTTCTCTATTAAAGGCGAGGCTAAGATCAGTCCTAATCAGTGTGAAAAGGTGACGCGAAATGGTTGGATACAAGCTTAAAGAAATCCAACGCTGGTTGGTTATTGGTTTTACGACACGTCGACCGTTGAGTCATGTAGCGTCGCCAATCTCTCACGCCGATTGGTCGCGGGCGAAGAGTAGCGACAGGTGAGACTGGAACCCACAACCTTTCGATTGTGAGACGAGCATCTTACCCCTAGACTACTCGTCCCCCAAATAAATCCAACGCATCAGTTGAACTATTTTTGTATTATAGTACCCGCTGTTCACTGGTCGCTGCCCTGTTCGCAGTTTAGATTATCAGCCAATTCTTATTTAGTTGTGATTTTTGTGCTATTTGAATTTTTCAGTACATTTTCGCCATCAAGTGGCCGTTGTAGCATTACAATTAGGCACGGCATTCGCGGGTAGCTGTAAAACATTTATATCAGACCTGATACGTTTCTTATAAATATACCTACATACAATTGCTACAACCGTAGTTGTAAATCCCATTGATATTCCTTTTCAGAAGGAATGCACAAGGATCAGAGGACAAGTGTCGGAAGAGATAAGCTGAGAAAGGCAAGCAGAGTGCTTAAAAAACTTGAAGACTCACTGGGGGTTGAGATTGCTACGCCTATGACCACGCCTGCAAAACAGCAGAAGCGAGCAGTGGATGACGACTTGGCTAGGCATGTACAATCTCGTGCGAAATGCGTGGATTTTGCGAGCTATTAATTTGTATTTTCCTTTCAAAGCGCTTAGCATACCGACATATCTGTATGCACAGCATCTTTAGTTTTTTATAGCTTCAGTGGCACGGGAACTGTGCCAAAATTGAGATGGTGTGGGGGGGGGCAGAGTAACGGACATTTTGAAATCAATACCTTCCATGCAACACCCATAGGGTCAATGTTGAACTCGTTCGAAGTTGGGGTGGACTAAAATGAAGCAGTATTTCAAGGTTATTTTGCTGAAAATTACTCTTTCGTGGTGCAAGATGCTGCCCAGTGGTTTCATTGGGACGTATCCCAGTGCACGGTTCACCCGTGTGTTGTGTACTGGAGGAAGGGCAGCAAATCACACCACCAAAGCTATTGCTTCATCTCAGATAGCACAAAGCATAACACGGCAATGGTGCACACATTCATTCGGAAGTTAATTCCAGTGATTCAAAGTTTCGTGCCAGGCCTCCAAAAAGTGCTCGTCCGAAGTTGGCGCTGTCCCCACCCCTCGGGTTCCCGGGTCATTAGGTACTCTCTCCCTCTCTTTTTTCTCTCTCCATCTCTCCCTCTGGTAGCACCGTTTTTAAGTATTTGTGTTGGTCTTTTGTTTCAGATACGACAGTCTCATGGAGGAGCTGAAAGTCGCCTTCCATAGCAGCAGCGACTACAAAAGACGACTAGCCATCCTAACCATGCTGGACCTCTATAGCCATGCTGCCATCCTAACCCTGTCGCCATTTCAGCAGCTGAATTCTTCGAGACGACAAATTACATGGTGAAGAAGTGTCGCCAGATAAAGCAGGCATGCGGTATCCTTCCAGATGTTCAGAAGCTGCATAAAGGTCGGTTGATAAGCAAGGAAGATCAGGCAACAATACGATCTTTCTACGAGTCGGACAGTGTGAGTAGGATGTGTCCTGGCAAAAGCGACTACGTTACGGTCCGCGCTTCTGATGGCAGTAAAGTAAAAGTACAAAAACGTCTCATGCTCGGAAATCTCCGAGAGATATACAAGATTCCAATAACCCGCGCGTCGGGTTTTCACGCTTCGCCACCCTGCGACCGAGACACTATGTGCTGGCTGGAAGCAGCGGCACCCACTCGGTGTGTGTCTGCACACACCATCTGAATCCAAAACTGATTACCTCGGCGCTGGATCTAAAAGACGTCAGCTACCGCGATCTATTATGCCCCGCGGTATGTGACGTCAACAGCCGCGACTGCATGATGCATGCCTGTGAGCAGTGCCCGGGCGAAGAAGGGATTTTGGCATTCCTGAAAGAACTGTGCAGCGATGATCCGAATAACGAACCTGATGACGAAATTAAGTTTAAGCAGTGGGTAACTACGGATTGCTGCACTTTGGTGGACTATTTTGAAAGTAGAAAAGAGTTACTCAAAATACTCAGCTAAAAAATTACAAAGCTGATGAAACACCACCATGTGGCATGGGAACAGGGCAGGTATTTTGCGCACTTGAAGGAAAATGTGAAGGAAAATGAAGCAGTATTTCAAGGTGATTTTGCTGAAAATTACTCTTTCGTGGTGCAAGATGCTGACCAGGGGTTTCATTGGAACGTATCCCAGTGCACGGTTCACCCGTGTTGTGTACTGGAGGAAGGGCGGCAAATCACACCACCAAAGCTATTGCTTCATCTCAGATAGCACAAAGCATAACACGGCAATGGTGCACACATTCATTCGGAAGTTAATTCCAGTGATTCAAAGTTTCGTGCCAGGCCTCCAAAAAGTGCACTACTTCAGCGACGGCTGCGCCGCTCAGTATAAAAGAAAGTTTAATTTTGTAAATATCTATAGCCACGAGCAGGATTTTAGTGCTTCATGCACTTGGAACTTCTTTGCTACTTCACATGTCAAGGGAGCATGTGACGGTGTTGGTGGTACGGTATTGGTGGTACGGCAAAGTGAGCCGCCAAGTATCATGAAAGCCTGAAGCGTCCTACGACGAGCTAGATTTTAACGGCTGATGCAATGTTTCAATTCTTGAATGAAAAATTCGTGAGTAGGGTGCATTTCATGTTTGTCACGAAGCCGTTCGACTGCCCATGCAAAATGCTCGGCAGGTGGAAAGAAAGCATAATTTACTTCTTGTTGTGATGTTAGCATGGTCGAGTATGGTCAGCTTCATCGTTGTCATGTTTGATGGCATTCAATACATATTGTAAGTAACCACCAGATGCCATGAAATAGAATCACGCCGTTGCATGGAAATAAGCTACGACACTATGATGATCATAAAATGTGAAATCCTTGTTAAGGAAATTGCAAGAGCTACATTGGAGAGCTGCAAATGTGTAAGTTGGAAGAATAAATTATCATCATCTGACGTATATTTCGGTGTCATATCCCATCGTTGTTCTACTATGAAGTGCAGTGCAGTAATGTGCACTAACGTGCAATATGCAAGGAGTACCCAAAACGTGAACAATGAAATCACGGGAAGCTTGCGAGAATGTTTTTGGGGGCACGCAATGTATACCGTGACAGAAACGCGAGTGTTCGCATTGCAATAGGGATTTGACTGTACGTCTACATAAACGATACCTACAGGTAGAATAGAGGCACAATTGTACTTCTTGTTGCGAGGCCAGCACGGTTGAACATGGCCAGATGTTTCGATCACCAGATCACCAGATGTGCCGAAGTAAAATTACGTCGCTACGCGTATAATCCTATGGATGACCTATCAGTAATCGATGACCTTGAACTTTGTGTAGTTAATATAGGTGAACTATAACACTTATATGAATAAGTTTTGAATGTTTTTGTTAAACAAACGTTTCTATATCACCGGTTTTTATTTCATTGTTCGATGTCCGGTAGTTGTCCAATCGGAGAAAACTTATTCGAAATCCGCCGGTTCCGAAAATCGCAAAATCACGAAAAGCCACTGAGAACGGACGCCTATATGGGATATTTAAAATACAAACGCATTATTTTATGACAGCCAAATCATGCCCGTTTGTATTTCTGCCGTTAAATTTACCAATTTCAATTGTCCATGGGTCACAGAAGGTCACGAGATCACGAGGTCTTGGGGTCACAAGGTCGAATGTGAGAAATGTTGATATTTTATCACGGATATGTTTTGTTAATAATTTTTCTTCCCAAAGATGCATAATATGTCATACTTCCTATTCGTTATCGATGAGATATCTATCGTCAAAGATACCCTTGTTATATGACCTAAAACACTGCCGGAGGCTACAACTCCGAAACTGTTGGTCGGATCGGGCCGAAACTTGTTCAGGTGTGTTCAGAGCCCTGCAAGCAAATTTTGATCCAAATATAAATTTAGTGGGTGTAAAATTGTAAACCAATTTGGTTGGTCTGTCTTGGAATGCACTACCTGAGAAAATGAGGATCGTAGCACAGCATGATGTCACACGTACATCAAACCCTTCACATGCAGTTGTCTTGTCGACTGACCTTCATGCATGTCATTGTTTGACTGAAGATGATATAGGCACTGCATGATCAATGCAGTGATGTACCCATAAACTCCAATACCAAAACTATCGGTAATGGGTGACCTTGAGCTTAGTGAAGTTTATTAAGACAAACTATAAGACTTACATCAAAAAGTTTTTACTATTTTTTGTCAAGCAAACGTTTTTATATCACCATCATTTATTTCATTGTTTGATCCCTGCAGTTTTCCAATGGGAGACAGCTTACTTGAAATCCGCCTGTTCTCAAAATTGGAAAATCATAGAAACCATGGAGAACAGATGGCTATATGGGGCATTTAAAAACAAAACATTTTTTTTGTTTTATGTGGCAGCCAAATCATGCCCATTTGAATTTATGCCATCAAACTTACCAATTTCAATGAGCTAAGGGTCATAGCAGGTCATGAGGTCATTGGGTCATGAGGCCAATCATGAGAAATGTTGATATTTTATCATGGATGTGTTTTCTTTAATCATTTTTCTTATCAAAGATGCATAATATGTCACATTTTCTCTTCATTATTGATGAGATATCTACCACCAAACATACCCTTGCTGTGACCTCAAAATACTTCCTGAGGCTATAACTCCAAAACTGTTAGTTGGATCAGGCTAAAACTTGTTCAGGCTTTTTCAGAGCACAAGACTACCATGTACACCAATTTTGGTCCAAATACAAATTAATGGGGTGTAAAATTTGAAATACTTTGGTCAATCTGTGGTGGAATGCACCATGTGCCAAGGATTATGATTGGAAAATTCCACAGAAACATAAAAATGAGGATTTGTCATAATACAAAACATTTCTGTAGGAGATATACTTGAATCATTAAAGTGTTTGGGGAACAACACACCTAGTGTTCATAATCCAACTCAGGCACATTCTTTGGGGGAATACAACACACCACTACAAAATAATTGTCCATTTTAAAGTTGCTTTTTGTGAGTGGTTAGAGGATTTTCATGAAAAGGAACTGTTTGAATATGGATAGCTTGTCAATGTTTGCACTCAGTAAACACCATACAATTAATGGTTTGGCCATAAAGAAGCAGCAGTAGAGCCATTTGTTGCATGATGTCCTAAGTGTTTGGAAACTGCCCCTCTTCCCCTACCAAAAAGATGAAATGCAAAAATATGAACTACAGCAAGGAGGCACTACCCTTAGTTAAAAAGGTATTATTGCAGTTCCAAGGTAACCACGAGACAAGCTTTACACATATTTTACTTCCATGAAGCATACGAAGTGGTTAGGTTTGGCTAAGTTAGGCTTAAATTGCAAATTTTCCGTTCAAAACATAGTTCAAGCAACCTCCTGACTTCATGACAAGTACACATTATCGGCTACATCGATCGGCTACGTGGACGCTTTGTAGATGGGTGGCGCGGCCTCGTGGCTTCGGTTTCTGTAGTGCAGAGGAATAAGTTTTTTTTTTTGGTGGTTAAGTTTAAAATAGAGTTGAAGACTAAAATAGTGTGCTTAAATTACACTAGGTATATCTTCTTGTCCTGGTGTTATCGTATAGGTGTCTAGGTTTTTTATTATATTAGTGTTTAGTTTCGTTTAGTTGGAGTTTGCAGCTGGTGGTAGGTATTTAGCAATTACTTCTGTGCATATATTGGCATGGTTTTATCTCATAAGTTTCTTTTTAACAAGCAGATTTTTAGCTTCTAGAATTATCGATCGGCCACGTGGACGCTTTGTAGACGGGTGGAATGGCCACGTGGCTTAGGTTTCTGTTAGCATAGAGGAATAAGTCTGCGTCCGCTTGGTGTTTAAGTTTAAGATAGACTTTAAGATTAAAATAGTGAGCTTAAATTACACTAGGTAGCTTCTAGAATTATCGATCAGCCACGTGAACGCTTTGTAGACGGGTGGCGCGGTCTCGTGGCTTCGGTTTCTGTAGTGTAGAGGAATAAGTCAGTGTCTTTTTGGTGTTTAAGTTTAAGATAGAGCTTAGGACTAAAATAGTGAGCTTAAATTACCACTAGGTATATTTTCAATATACTGGTGTAATTGCAAAGGTATCTAGGGTTTTTTTGTTTGTTTTAGTTTGGTTTAGTTGGAGTTTGTAGCTGGTGAGTCAGGATAACTTTATTTAAAAAAAAAAAAAAAATGCAAGGTGACTGTGGGAAGTGTAAGTGTATGGTAGTCATTGGGGACTTGAGTAAGAAAGCAGATATGTTAGCAAGGGAGGTGGAGCGTCTGAAGTGTTTGGTGGCAGGGCCCACGATAGGAAATGTCAGCCAGGCAAGCCAGGTGCAGGAGTCTAGGAGTGATAGGGGTGGAGATAGTATGGACCATGATAGTAGAGAGTGGAAAGTAGCTGGATGCCAGAGTACGAGACTAGCTTTAAGGAAAATTGACAAAGGCATTGAAACTAATAATAGATTTGAGGTACTGAAAGAGAGAGATAGTAATGCTGCTAAGGAGGAAGGTAGGAACGACCAGGCAGCTGATGATAGAGAGGGGGAAGTTTTAGTTATAGGGGACTCAAGAGTGAGGTATATGGACCGTACTTTTTGTAGCAGGAACCCCAACAAACGGACTCGTGTTTGCTACCCAGGGGCCCAGGTAAAGGATGTTGGTGATAGGATAGGAGTGATGAATGGTAGTGGAGAGAGCACAACAGTAATTGTGCAGGTTGGTGTAAATGATGTAGGAAAAGCAAAAACAGAGGAAACAATACAAGAGTATAGGGCTTTGATAGGTAGGTTAGCTGTGAGTAGGAAACAAGGAATGGCAACATCCATCCTCCCTATGGTTAACGCAAGCATAGAGTGGTACTCGAGGGCCATTGGGCTGAATACCAGGGTGGCCAAGATTTGTAAGGAACTTGGGGTGGGGTTCTTGGATTTGTGGGGGGATTTCTGGGGGAGGACTGAAATGTTTGCATTAGATGGGTTACATTTGAGCAAGAGGGGAGTTGAATTGCTCAGCAATAGGTACGAGGAGGCTCTCATTAGGAAACAGGGAAACTAGGCAGGTCATGGGGGGATGTAGCTGATAGAGAGAGAAGTCTTGCAAACACCTCACAGTCAGCAAATAGGGGTAACAGTAGATCAAGGGGGCAGAGTGGTAGCTCGTCCAGAGATGATAGAGCTACTCAACATGAAAAAGCCAAAGAGGGTTATGGAACTTTGGTTAAGTGTATGATGCTTAATGCTCAGAGCATTCGATCCAAATTTGATGAGTTCAAGTGTTATGTTGCTGAGGAGAAACCAGATTTTGTTTGCATCACTGAGGCATGGGTCAGTGAGGGATATTTTGGGGATAACTTGCAGGACTATGAGATCCAGGGATACAATATGTTTTCATGCAATAGGGGTCCAGCAGTGAAAGGGGGTGGTGTAATGCTCTATGTGAATAGCTTATACAGTTCTCAGAAAGTAGCAGATGGGGTAAAAAATGTGTCTGTGGAGTCCATTTGGCTTGATGTTGTTGTGGGAAGAGGCAACAGCAATAAACTGAGGATTGGAGCTTTGTATCGATCAGGAACCTTGCCACATTCTCAGCAACTTGAACTCGATAAGGTGATTTGTGAGGGAATCAGTAGAAACTTTCAGAGGAAATGCCTTATTCTTGGTGACTTTTAATCTAAAAGGATATGAAAATGTTGGTGTTGGCCCCCCATCATGTAAACGGTTTAGGAAATGCCTTGAAGAGGACTTGTTCTTACACCAGTTTGCAATGGAACCAACCAGGCAGGGCTCATTCTTGGACCTTGTCTTCTCAGATTTAAGTGATTTAGTTCAAGACTTGACTGTAGGAGAAACTCTGGGAAGAAGTGACCATAACATAGTGAGATTTAAGGTACAAATAGCAGGGACAATCAAGGATAACTTGGCAAAGATTCCAAATTTTAACAGGGCAGACTTTGACTCCATGAGAGAGGCTTTAAGTGCCATAAAATAGGAAGAATAATTTGTATTTATTTAAATGCCTGTGAAATGTGGGAAAAGTTCAAATCTTACTTGAGGGAAATTCAGATTAGACATGTCCCCCAAAAGCAAAGGCACAAAAGAAGGGTAGGAAAGCCAGCATGGCTTACACCAGATTTGAGGAGATCAATTAAGGCTAAGAAAGATGCATTTAGAGTATTTAAGGAAGCTTCAATATCGTAAATCTAAGGTCGTATCAAAAAGCTAGAGATGCTGTGAAGCAGAAAACCAGAGCAGCAAGGTGGGCAAAATAATTGGATTTGGCTAGAAACTGTAATGGGGACAGTACAAATTTCTTTAGTTTCTACAAGCTAAGTAAAGTTTCAAGCACAATTGGTCCACTGGAAGTAAATGGGACTATATTGAGTGAGGATGGTGAGATGGTTGAGGAGCTGAGCAAGCAGTTTAAATCAGTGTTTACAGTGGAGGATGTGACAAATTTGCCAACCGTGAACCACAGTTCAGTGACAGGTGATCAGATACACAATGTTGATTTCATTGATAGTGATGTTGTTTTCAATTATATCAGAAAAATAAAGCCAAACAAGGCAGCAGAACCTGATGGAATTTATGCTAGGGTATTGCGGGAAGCTGAAAAGGAACTGGCAATTCCACTTAGTATAATATTTTGTAGATCAGTTTCACAAAATGAAATTCCAACAGATTGCAAAAGGGCAAATGTAGTTCCTATTTTCAAGAAAGGAGAAAGAGGGAAAGTTGAAAATCATAGGCCAGTAAGCCTCACATCCCTAGTCTGCAAGGTACTCGAATCAATTATCAAAGATAGAATAGTTAGTTTTCTGGAAGGAAACAGATTGATTCAAGATACTCAACATGGGTTTAGAAAAGGGAGATTCTGTCTCACATCTCTTGGACTTTTTAAATTTTGCTACAGAACAATTTGATCATGGAAATCAGGTTGATGTAGAATATCTTGACTTTAGTAAGGCCTTTGACAAGGTACCCCATAAATGGTTAATGATGCAGCTTCAGGTCCATGGCATTGCAGGTAGCATCCTAAAATGGATTGAGTTGTGGCTTTCAGATAGACAGCAGAGAGTGATGCTTAATGGTACAAAGTCATCATGGCAAAATGTTCTTAGTGGAGTCCCTCAGGGGTCGGTACTGGGGCCACTGTTGTTCATTATATTTGTGAATAGCATTGAATGTGGCCTAAGCAGCAAGGTTTTGAAATTTGCAGATGATGTGAAGATCTTTAGGGCAATAACAGGGCACAATGAGCAGGTTTTGCTGCAGAATGACTTAGACGAGCTTGTGAAGTGGTCCGAAAAATGGCAAATGAAGTTTAATTTTTATAAGTGCAAAGTCATGCATGTAGGTAGGCAGCATATGAAGGTGCCATACTTGATGGATGGCCAAGTACTATCTGTGACTCAGCAAGAGAAGGACTTAGGTGTTATTTTGAACACAAAATTGGGGGCATCAGAACAGACCAAAGAAGCCAGGAAGAAGGCACTAAGAATGCTTGGGGCGATACAGAGGAATGTGTCATACAAAAGTGAGGAGGTCATCAGGAAGCTTTACTGTGCATATGTCAGGCCACATTTGGAATACTGTGTCCAAGCTTGGTCCCCTAGTTATGAGAAAGATTGTTGGCTTTTAGAGAGAGTACAAAAGAGGGCAACAAAAATGGTTTATGGTATAGGCAACCTGGCATATGAGGAAAGATTGAAGAAATTGAATATGTTTTCACTTAGATATGAGATATAGATAGATAGATATGAGAAATATGGCTGAGAGGAGATCTCATCGAGGTTTTTAAATTTGTTCATTGTCAGGAACAGGGATATCTCAGGGAAATGTTTGAATTTAACAGAAATGATGCAATTAGAGGTCATCAATTCAAAATTAAAGTTAATCACAACAGGACAAGGTTAAGACAGTCTTTCTTCACCAACAGGGTAGTAGAACACTGGAACCAGATGCCAGGAACAATTGTCAGTAGCAACACACTGAACATCTTTAAAAACGGCACAGACAATCATTATAAGAATAGGGGGCTTGTTTTTCTGTATTCCAGGGAGGGTTGATTGACAGATTTGGTGGGCAACTGGATCAGTGTACAAAGTGCAACCAAGAAGGGCCCTTGTGGCTCATAGTTGCACTGATCTTTTATGTCTTTATTTACATTAAAATAGATTAGACATGTGAAATAAAGAAATGCAATGAAGTCAACAAAAGCAGCTCAATTACTAAACGACAGCTCATCACACAGCTATTACCTAGAACTTACAAATTAACCAAAGCCAACGTACCCACCTGAGCCTGCCAGTGAGGATGACTGAAGCCATGCTTTAGCGGAAGCTTTTTTTTGCTTTTTGCGTCAATTACGTCTCATCACATTCACGTTCACTGATAAACTACATCAAGAATATCACATCGGTGGTAAAAGTTACAGCTGATAGTGTTCGTGTGAAGATTTTCATATTATCAATTCAGAAATATGCACTGATTAATTTTACATCTGTGCTTGGTACGGTATTATTTCGCACATAATTACTTGAGAACTTCAATCAGATATACCATACAAACACAGATGTTTTCAATTCGCGCATGCGCACTCATGCGCCATTTTGCTATCGAAGCAGAGATTCAGTCTCTTTCTTCGTTTTTTTATTTTGTTGAGAGGTGAAATGGGATAAGGGGGATCGGAACTATATCTGTTCTACCCCTACCTCCTTCACCTTTTATCATTCTTCAATACCGTGGACTTCCATTTAGCGTGAAAAGCGCTTGTGACCCTGAGTTAGTCTCACTAACCATCTGTGGGTAAGGTAGGTGTGTTTAAGTCATGTTTGTGCATAATAGGTTGTCTGTATAGTGTGTATGCAACCATGTGCGAACAAAGATTCGTATCCCGTGTCAGCAAGCTGTGACCCTCCTCTCCAATGTCTCCTGAAGGCGATCTCGTGTAATCTTGCAGGCACACCCAAAAGCGTCGCGTTTGTCTCGGCCGTTATCTCTTCAGTGATAAGTGTGGTAGCAGCAGACATGTCCTCGGTGATGTAGGTAATATGGCATGCCTATACAAGGTTGGGAAAGTACGCTACTTTGAGTCTTTAACCAGGCTAGTGAATATTTTAGACTTTCTGATTGGAACTAGGTGCATTTTAGTATGAAAGTACCTATCCATCTTCCTTAATTGTGATAATTCATTCTAGGTTTCAAACTTTCATCAGTGAACCACTGAGTGAAAAATGACATGGGCATGAGGTGCCAACTTATCTTTTCATTCATGCATTGATAGCACAAGTTTTCAGGTGGCAAATGAATTGACGAAGTGTGAAGTGGAACAGGCACTTTGACTTGTGATTGATCACAAACCATCTGATGGCAAGTTAAATTTTGAACTTATCAAGAAGATGGATAAATAGGTGGTGTCTTTTGCATTTTAACGATTTGCTTTTGTTTGATTATTTATGCCACATTCATTGTAAATCATACTTCTTTGTTAAATCTAGATTCATAGATAGGTACAAAATATACAATGTGCAGTTTGTAGTTTAAGGTATTTTATGCTTTGAAAACAAATAATTTTCTGAATGCAATTGTTATGATCATGATGGGACCACCCATTTCCTGTGCAGATGCAAGTAAAAAGAAAACCTAACCCAACCTAACATAACTTAGTATAACCTGCCCTTGAAAGGAAATAATTTCCCAAAAATAGATTTTTTAAACTGAAAAAGATCCAAAGTAAAAAGCCTGACCCAACCAAACCCAGCCCTTTTGTTTGTTTTATGGAGGCAAAGCTTATCATGTGGTTGAATGGTTGAATGGTATTATCATGTTGATAATAAAGTATTTTGCAGGTATCAAGCTATTTCTGAATGTTTTAGGCTGCATTTCATGTTCTAAATCTTTTGATTGTTTATTTTGATCCTTGTCATAAAAAAGTCAAAGTATTAAGGCTTAATAAGAGCCACAGGGGCCCATCTGGGTTAAGCCTATCTAGAAAAGGTACTATAATGTACATACTCCCACCCCAATCAATCCCTTATCCCAAGTTCCTAGGAAGCTATATATCCCAGCCCATCTAACACCCTCCTTCCCCTAACATCCTCGATAATCACAAGCTCCTCCCATCACACCCATCGTGCCACCATAGACAACCTCATCAGCATCACATCCCGAAGGAAGGTGCCGAATCCACTGCTAGGCACATCCCACAGAAATTCATAAAGCGTTCAGACTTAATAAGAGACTCACTTGCTATTGCATAATACACTCAACAATTACAAACTCCTCCCATCATACCCATTGTGCTACCATAGACAATCTCATCAGTATCACATCCCGAAGGAAGGTGCTGAATCCACTGCTAGGTACACCCTATATAAAGTTATAAAGCATTTAAACTTAATAAGAGACTCACTTGCTATTTCATAACACAGTCAACACTTACAAACTCCTCCCAACTCCCACTCCTCCCTGTCGATCAACCTTCCCTGGAATACAGAAAAACAATCCCCCTATTCTTATAATGATTGTCTATGCCGTTTTTAAAGATGTTCAGTGTGTTGCTACTGACAATGGTTCCTGGCAGCTGGTTCCAGTGTTCTACTACCCTGTTGGTGAAGAAAGACTGTCTTAACCTTGTCCTGCTGTGATTCACTTTAATTTTGAATTGATGACCTCTAATTGCATCATTTCTGTTAAATTCAAACATTTCCCTGAGATATCCCTGTTCCTGACCATGAACAAATTTAAAAACCTCGATGAGATCTCCTCTCAGCCTTCTATATCTAAGTGAAAACATGTTCAATTTCTTCAGTCTTTCCTCATATTCCAGGTTGCCTATACCATTAACCATTTTTGTTGCCCTCTTTTGTACTCTCTCTAAAAGCCAACAATCTTTATCATAACTAGGGGACCAAGCTTGGACACAGTATTCCAAATGTGGCCTGACATATGCACAGTAAAGCTTCCTGATGACCTCCTCACTTTTGTATGACACATTCCTCTGTATTGCCCCAAGCATTCTTAGTGGGGGCAGTGTATTCATGTGTAGTCAGTGTTAAAGTCACTTCCCTCCCTCTCAATTTCCATCCTATTGGCCTTGGTCTTTTGTTGAATATTTTTGAAAATCATGTTAATGAACACTTTCTCATTTTATCATATAATTACCAGAAAAAATATTGTATGTTTCTGTCCTGCTAGCTGTATGATGCTTGAAACTAAAATGATGGAGATAAATAGTTCCATCAGTGCCATTTGGTTTAATGCTAAAGTTGCTTATTATGATCAAAATATTTCAAGGTATATTTTAGACATGAAATATTCCTCTAATATATATATATTTGTACAGCATGGCAGTGACATTCTGTAAATGTGTTGAGTTTGCTCCCCCCTCCCATCTGCAGGGTAGCTAGATCAGCCATTGCATATCACCAGTCTAGGGTATTAATGGTGTTGGATTTGCAAAGGCAGGTCTCCAGTATTGCACCCTTGGGCGCTAAATGACCAAACCTGGTCGATGTGCCCTAAAACTTAAATAACCAACCAACCAGCTAGTATTGCACCCAACTATGGTTTTTATATGGCAATCCCCATGAACACATTTTCTGATGTTCTTATTGAAAGCTGCATGCCATTTTGTAATAGACTGTAGCTGTCACTTCATGGCAGCCTGTAAATAAGTGCTGAGCCATCTATCCATGCATTAAATTGCTCCAAATAACATGATTAATATTGTCAAATGCATACAAAAGTTATAACACATCATTGGCTAGATTGAAGTGAAAGTTGGTAAACTTCAGAAGTAAAAGGGCAGGCATAATTCAAAGTGAAGAAATTGGTGTTTAAATGTTGTACCAAAGGAGTGACAAAATCAGAAGGTTTGCAGTTGGACACAACTGCATTGAATCTCTTGTGCTTGTGCTTGTTCTATCTCACAAGTACATTCTAACTTTGCAAAGCTGTTCTTTAGATGTAATGTAAACTATGCTATGTACTAGATTACCCCTTGTTGCCCATGCAAGGCTTGTTGCAGCCCCAATGTTCTTTTGGTGACCACAGGAGAATGTTGAGCACTAGAGCACCATTACTTGGCATAACTAATGCATCCTTTCTGAGCATATGGTGTAAAAACATGAAAGATTGGATCACTGGCCTATGAAGTCATGAGAGTGAACATGTCACTGTTTTTGGCAAATATCATTTATAGCCCTGCTCCCCCCCCAATAATAACTGATTGTTGTGGAACAGTGATATACAACTCAGATAACCTATCTACATATGTCATTGCCTTTGCAAGGGTTCCTCATGTAACAATTTCAAATGGTCTTTTTGGCCACAAATAACTATGGGGTTGGTTTGTATGCTATGGCTCAAATTGATATGCAATTTTACCCCTGTGTGGTAGAAAATAGTTGTTTGGTGTAGTGTTTCAGAAACCTCCAAAATGAGGTCAACACTGACCTCATGCATGACAATTTAACTGTGGGTTAAAATGTAATGCCACACATGGTTAGTATTCCATGATGAGACGTAATTTGGTGGATATGTCCAGTGCATTTCTCCTATTGTTTTCACATAGGCTGTAATTAAAAGTAAACACTTTCATTTTTGCAAGTAATTGACCTCAAAGTGGAAAACCCCCTGCATTGGCAAGGGTGGCAAAATAATGCTTTGCATGAGCAAAGTTAAGGTGATAATTGTAAAATATATATTAATAAGTTCAAGATCACCCTGCTTGTGTATATCTGAGAGAAAACCTTGCATGGTTGCATGTGTTTTGCAGTCATTCATGAATATTTGATTGGGAACTACTACCAACTAGCGTTTATGACTATTGTGTTGAAATTGGCTGGTACCAAGTGTGTTAATTGCACCAAAATTGGTTTCACTAAGCCTTTTGAGCTCATTGTTGTGCTCATTGTGCAACAGCACTCCCACATCTGCTGATCATTCTGAACCTAAACACAGCTTATATGATCAAACAAATCTGCTGTGCAATACTGTGGAGGTTTCATCCTGTTAGTGAATGGAACTTCAGTATTTGTGGTTGAAGCTTTTTGCTTGAAGTGTGATAGAATTAATAGGTAGCATATTCATTAGCAAACTTCAACCAACATGTACAGCAATTGTTCGTGATGCATCCTTGCATGACAATATATCCTGGAAAATCCAAGTTTTGGAAAAGGGTACATAATGGGTATGAGCTCACACATGGTAGAGCTCATGATGTTCACATTTGTGGTTTTGGCAATAAAGGAGACAGCCAAAAACTAACTGAGTATTTCCAATTTGCTACACTAGTTACTTCAACAAAATATATAATACATTCCAATGGTGCTGGTAGGGTTCCTTCTTTTCCTGGTTTTGCAAAACAAACGGAAAGGAGAGGCCCCACCCTTGTCCCCAATTACACACTATGATTAGTGATTGATGTAGTTGCCTACACAATTTTGAAAGCTATGCATTCTAGTGAGATATAAATCTTAGTTTGAAATGGCTTTCCAAAATGTCACAATGTGATAACCACACAAGAAACTTGTTTTGGCTCTGAGGGAATCCTGTACAATTTTAAATGGATGCATTGGCCCCATAGCTATCTTTGGAAATGCACAGCATGCTCCAATTGGCGGCTCGATGGCTATAGCACGAACTCACGAACCAAAAAGTAACAACTTTGTGGCCTCTGAGTAACCCTGGGTTGTGTCCTCTGTGTGCTCTGCAAGTGATCTTGGACTGTTCATGCCATGTGACATTGCTAGAAAGAAAATAGGGTTAGAGACAGCTGCAAAGTAGAGTGTGTATTAGAATCAAGTTTTTGCTTATTTTGCTATCATGGTTTCAAAAATCCACACTAGTGCAACCAAGATGATTGTGTTTAGAAACCCATGGTATGCTATGGGCACTTCCTTAAGTCTTGTTCAATTTGTGGTGAGTGGTACTCACCGACTAAAAGGTTGGAAAACGTTTAGTCACCGGCTTCATTGCCATCTTAATTTGATGACCATATAAATTGAATGACAAAAAGTATGTAAATCCTAATCGTGCTGAGTTATGCAAGGAATGTATAATGCTGAGAGGAGTGCTGAGTCATCGAGAGGCATGCTGAGTCACACGAGGAATGCCATACCAAGAGGCGCACAGAGTCACGTGATGAATGTGTCATACCAAGAGGCTCGCTGAATGATGGTGTCCTGCATCATTCGATATTTAGAAGCAGACTAATTATATGTCTCCAACCACCATCAAAATGAACTCCTGTATCCTATGACCACCTCTGTCCAACAGTGGCTTTGGAGATTGGCTTGTCAAAGTTGGGGTCGTTGCTCACAGGGACAGGTGTTGTCGCCGCGTGGGTTTGTGACAGGTCTTGGTGTTCCTGTTTCAGAGTGCAGGGCTTCCAGGTGTGGGAGTAGTATTTTTGTTTACCACAACGTACTCAGGAAGCCGGCATCATTGGGTCCAGGGCCGCGCCCCAGCCCACCATTCGGTAAGGAACAGCAGCGGCCAGTCTTTGTCCATGTCGGATGCCATTTCGAAACGTGCGAACCAAGACGTGAAGCGTGCATGTCAAATAGCATGTTGTTGGCTACATGAGGCATCAGAAAATCAAACGCTCTTCGATGCTGCATGTGTGACTCTACGTTGTGATTTTGTATCTGCTGTGGGGCCTTTTCGTTCCTCAACTCCAGCGCGAGATGGTGACCTATTGGAAGAGAAGTGTCAAAATATACTTGATAGGCGAGGTCTAAACCATTCCAGCCGACCTAGCACTATTTGCGTTTTATAGCTTAATTAATTGGTCGGTGTTATGTATTTTATGTCATTTTCGTTGAAATCATATTTTAACCGATCTCAATAATCATATCGTGACAACAGTTTTCCACCTTCTTCACAACATGCAGTCAGATGACATTGTCGCCATGTTGGAAGGGGGCGGAGCGTTCACACCTTATTATTTTTCGAAGCTTGATGCGATAAACCCACGTGTACTATCCTCGACCAGGGTCCTGTCGCGCTGACCTCGCAGTGAGTGTGGCCACCACTGTGTGCTGATCTGATCTGATCTGATCTGGGACGGTTGCGCTGCAGGGCGCCCGCTACACCCCGCGCCGGCAGTCTGCGTGACCCGGATATCGCCGACCTGTTCGAGCGCGATGACCCCGAGCGTGTGTTCGAGGACCTGCGCGAGATCGGCCACGGCAGCTTCGGCGCCGTCTACTACGCCAGAAATGTCGTCACCAAGGAGGTGAGTGCTGCGGCTGAATTGGCGATGTGGGCGCGAAATGGTCGCGCAGTCGGTGCGCTCTGAAGCGCGTCACGTAGTCACAGGTCAAGTCGAATAGTGGCCTCCAGTTTAGACACTTCTCATAGAAAGCGCAACTTGATGGGGCATGATTCTTCATGATTCTACCTCATTCCCTAATTCACAGGCAACAGTGATTGCCTATTCATAATTGCAGTAAAAATGTAAATGCAATGCACTTTTCAACTGGAAGTGTGAATATGTTCATGTTTAGCTTAGGTTTCCACGTAGTCTTTCGGGGATGTGGGCATGCTGCGTGTAGAGCTGTTCCGGCGGCATCCGACCGGCACTGCGACGCCAGTCCGCCAGCCAGCCACGGCAGGACGCCGCCGGCCCGGCAGCGCAGTCAGCTGCCCGGCTTCAGTCGACGCGGGCGGGAGATAATGGCCGCCGGTTTGTGGGTCAATGGCGTGCGTCGTTAGATGGGCTCGGCGGTACGTGTGCCGGCCATTGAGAGGAGCCCGGCCCGGCTGCTGGCTGGTCGGTCGGCGGGCTGCCGCTGCCGCTGCCGCTGCGTGGTCGGATCTCACTGCCGGCCGTGTGCGCACGACGCTGGGCCGCGCGATGTGCCGAGTCCGGCGGTGTGCGGTGGTAATTGGTCACGTCCGTTCGACACTTCCCGGATGTCGAGATTGCCGTGCAGCGAGCCGCTCTTCCAGCCGGCCAGCTGGCTGCCTGCCGCGGACAGTTGCCCCACCCCCACCTCCGCCGACCGGTTGCCCGCTCACCGCCGAACAGTTGGCAGCTCCCCGCCGACCAGCTGGTCGCTCATCACCGATCAACGGGCCGCTCTTTACCGAGCAGCTGGTCGCTCCTCGCCGATTAACTGACGCTCCCCGCCGAACAGTTGGCCGCTCCCCACCGAGAAGTTGGCTGCTCACCCACCGAGCAGTCAGCCGCTCCCCACCGAGCAGTCGCTCCCTCCCCACCGAGCAGTTCCTCTCTCCCCACCGAGCAGTTGCTTCCTCCCCATCGAGCAGTTGGCCACTCCCCACCGAGCAGTTGCTTCCTCCCCATCGAGCAGTTGGCCACTCCCCACCGAGCAGTTGGCCACTCCCCACCGAGCAGTCGCTTCCTCCCCATCGAGCAGTTGGCCACTCCTCACCAAACAGTTGGTCGCCTCCCGCCAGGTACTTCGCTCTGGAAGTACGTCTCCGTGTAAAGACCACCCTCAGCCAATATCTAGCCCGAGGTTCACTTCTGGCCACTGCGCGGTGAACAGTAGCGCCATAGCCAGCATCAGTACTTCAGACCACTGCTCCGTGAACAGTAGCGCCATAGCCAGCATCAGTACTTCTGACCACTGTCCCGTGAACAGTAGCGCCATAGCCAGCATCAGTACTTCTGACCACTGCTCCGTGAACAGTTGCGCCATAGCCAGCATCAGTACTATTGGGTGGTGTGCGATATCGTTTACTACCGCTGCCTAACGTAGCTGCGTATAAATAACGAAATTATTATGTCTAGCATTATTGCTGTCCGCCTCGGACAGTTATTCCAGTTTAGTTCGTACATTGACTGTCCTTATTTTGAACTACGATGATGACGAGAGTGAGGACATTTGACTTGATTGAGTAGCGCTTACCATGGTCCGCCGCAGAGCCCAGATGAACAACCAACTGAGATTGAGCAGCGCTTCATTAATGACACGATTTTCCAGATCTCTAGTAAGGGTCGCGGTAGCTCAGTGGATAGGGCGTTGGACTCTTGGTCGTAAGATCCGGGGTTCGAATCCCATAGCCGGTATGGGCGCTAAATGACCTTGTAGTCAGCGCGCCCTTAAGAATCAATCAACCCCACAACCGGCGAGATTACCGAGTCCACCTACGACCAATCAGCGTGAGAGGTCGGGGAGGGTAATTATGTTTTGTTTTCTACACAAGAAGCTTTTTGCGTCAGAGTTTTGAGTACCTGCTTTTGATTTATAGCTTCGAGGTAATGGAATTAGGAATAGCAAGTGGACCAAAGCAAATCCTGGAATGTGGATGTGTCCATAGGTGTCTTTTGCAACTAGTCAGTGTTATTTTCCTGAAATTGAAGCCCCTGCTCGAACCATGGCAGCCACATAGATGGATATTTTTGTAATAAAGATGCGTTTGTATTATTTTTTATTAGTAGTAGTTTTGTATTGATATATGTATTTTCCTTTCATTTTTATCGTTGACGAACCAACACGTTTCACGATATGACTTCGAATCGGCTGTTGAGTTTGAGTGATAATTTGAGTTCTAGTTAGGGGACAAGTGGTCTAGGGGTAAGATGCTCGTCTCACAATCGAAAGATTGTGGGTTCGAGTCTCACCTGTCGCTACTCTTCGCCCGCGACCAATCGGCGTGAGAGATTGGCGACGCTACATGACTCAACGGTTGACGTGTCGTAAAACCAATAACCAACCATTGAGTTCTAGTTGCTACAGCATTCGATGATTACTTTTCTTTTAGCTTCCACTTTTCATGGAAAGGAATGTAATTCGATGTTCCAGTCTCGGATGAAATTACTAAAACTTGTTTTCAATATGAATATGCATTAGGGCGTCGATACTTTAATATTTATATGCAGTCGTTGCAAGATGTGGCCTATGAATCCACAAGAAATAATGCGTTTAAAAAATGCCAGTAGCAAAGTAAGAAAAAAAATCCTGCAGCGATTAAAGCGGACCATTGGTGTGCTCATGGTGATGCGGTGGTTAACTACCGACTTCATCTAATACCATACTTCATTCGTAGTTTCTAAATGTGGATTTCCTGTGTGTAGTTCGTTTGTGAAGTGTGTTGCAGGAATATGGTGTGCAGCATCCAGGTTGGTCCGACAAATAAATATAAATTTGTGCCCCTCCGTTCTGTGTTTTCATTTTGGATCCGTGCATGAAGTGTACGGGGTGCAGTGATAGTTAATCGTGCGAACCGGTGCTCCGTTCTGCAAACATTTACGAAGATTCAGT
Organism: Ashinkailepas kermadecensis; assembly: GCA_034440615.1. NCBI lineage: Eukaryota > Metazoa > Arthropoda > Thecostraca > Neolepadidae > Ashinkailepas > Ashinkailepas kermadecensis. Next base: position 186,904 of record JAOTOM010004112.1, read on the forward strand.
GCCGAGGCTTTTTTTTGCATAGACGGATACCTCGTCAGTTGCTGCGTGGCGCACATGTGGCAGTGGATGGAAATTCAGAGACGACAGCGTGCGTCCCACTGCCTCACTGTGTCCACCACCTACTGCATTGTGCTCTGGTAGCCAGCGGGCACTTCCCACAGTGTTAGCCAGAACATTGAGCTTCATTCTGAAATTTTGTATTAATATATGTGACGGCTAACGTGTACAGCATTGACTGTAGCTTATAACTTATTCTTGTTATGTAAGGATCGATGATAACATTTTGGAACTGCATAATTATACCCAAGAAGATTCGAATCAATAGGTGTATGTGATCGGGTTCTGTTCGAAAATTGAAGCTTTCTGGGGTGATCGAGGGGTGTTGGATTCAGTGCCCGAGTATTCAAAATGTGGGGATGTTTCAATGCTGGCGATTGCCATTGCCCTAAACATCCCTTTTTCTAGAGTATAAATTACCAGGCAAAAACGTTTCCGTTTGCGTGAACACGGGTGTGAGAAGTCGGTCTGTGTCTCCGCAGGTGGTGGCCATCAAGAAGATGTCATACACGGGCAAACAGTCGGCGGAGAAGTGGCAAGAGATCCTGAAGGAGCTGCGCTTCCTGCGTCAGCTCAGCCATACCAACACGGTCGAGTACAAGGCCTGCTACCTCAAGGACCACACGGCATGGGTGGGTGTGGAGGCGAGCGGCGCTGGCCTGGATCGGGCGTCGAGGACTCAGACTTGTGCTTTCACTGTAATGCTGGCGGCGGTGTACGCCGGTGGTGCTGGTCGAAAAGGTAGCGGCCACGGAGGATGCGTGGGTGCGTGTTTGGTGGTGTTCTGTGTGGCGCTGGCTGGGCTCTGCCTCGGTAATTATCGAAGTGTACAGGTGAGCCGTCGTGGTGCATAATGCTGGCGATTGTAACCCGGTGCCGGCCGTCCGGGTAGTTTGTGATGGAGTGCTGTCTGGGCTCTGCCTCGGACATCATCGTGGTGCACAATAGTGGCAATTCTAACCCTGCGCCGGTAGTTTGTGATGGAGTGCTGTCGGGGCTCTGCCTCGGACAGCATCGCGGTGCACAATGCTGGTGATTGTAACCCGGCGCCGGCCGTCCCGGCAGTTTGTGATGGAGTACTGTCTGGGCTCTGCCTCGGACATCATCGAGGTGCACAAGGCGCCGCTCAAGGAGGACGAGATCGCCGCCATATGCCAGGACGTGGTCAATGGTCTGGACTACCTGCACTGCATGGGCAAAATCCATCGAGACGTCAAGGCCGGCAACATACTGCTCACAGAGGCCGGCGTCGTTAAACTAGGTGGGTGGCCGCTCATCAGGCCCAGTTTTCAAACTAGGTGGGTGGGCATTTGCCAGTCACTTCTCACTTGTCTCACTGGTCTGTGACCGGGCTGCCTCCCACCACTTGAGTTAGTGACCGGGCCACCCCCACCCCTTTGTGTTAGTGAGCGGGTCTCCTCCCACTCCTTGGGTCAGTGACCGGACCTCCTCCCACCTCTTGGGTCGGTGGCCAGGCTTCCTCCCACCCTTTGAGGCGGAGACCGGCCCACCTGTCGCCCCTTGGGTCGATGACCGCACCGCCTCTCGCCCCTTTGGTCGGTAGTCAGCGCGCCCTTAAACCCAAATAATCAATCAATCAACCCTTTGGTCGGTGACGGGGCCGCCTCCCACCCCTTGAAGCGGTGACCGGGCCGCCTCCCGCCTCTTGAGGCGGTGATAGCTGACTTCTGTTTGGAACGTATCCTGCAGCTGACCTCGTCCCGTTCCGACGGCCTGTCCCGTCCCTGCCGGCGGCGGTGCCGTGCCGCCGCAGCTGTGACCTCGTGCTACTCTGATGGAACCGCTGTGCCGTCCTTAGCACTAGCTGTGGGTTTGAGTCTCGCCTGTCGCCACTCTTCACCCGCGACCGATCAGTGTGACAAATTGGCGACGCTACACGACCCAACAGTGGGCGCTCTACAACCTATGCAGTTGATGCACCCCTAAACCCCAATAACAACATGACCCAACAGTCGACGCGTCGCAAAGCCAATAGCCACCTCCCTGCATGACTTGCGTGCTGACCGGGCGCCGTTCGGTGTCGGCCGGCCGCCGGCGATCGGCTGTCTGCCGTGACGCCCCGCTGTGCCTGCCTGTCGTGACGCCCCGCTGTGTCTGCCTGTCGTGACGCCCCGCTGTGCCTGCCGTGACGCCCCGCTGTGCCTGCCGTGACGTCCCGCTGTGCCTGCCGTGACGCCCCGCTGTGCCTGCCGTGACGTCCCGCTGTGCCTGCCGTGACGCCCCGCTGTGCCTGCCGTGACGCCCCGCTGTGTCCTGCCTGTCGTGACGCCCCGCTGTGCCTGCCGTGACGCCCCGTTCTGCCTGCGCGCTGTGTCTGCCTGTCGTGACGCCGCCTGTGCCTGCCGTGACGCCCCGCTGTGCCTGCCGTGACGTCCCGCTGTGCCTGCCGTGACGCCCCGCTGTGCCTGCCTGCCGTGACGCCCCGCTGTGCCTGCCGTGACGCCCCGCTGTGCCTGCCGTGACGCCCCGCTGTGCCTGCCGTGACGCCCGCTGTGCCTGCCGTGACGCCCCGCTGTGCCCGGCAGCCGACTTCGGCTCGGCCAGCCTCAAGTGTCCCGCCAACAGCTTCGTCGGCACGCCCTACTGGATGAGCCCCGAGGTGATCCTCGCCATGGACGAGGGCCAGTACGACGGCAAGGTGGACATCTGGTCGCTGGGCATCACGTGTCTCGAGCTGGGTAGGTGCTGGTGTGATTGCTGGTCGTCACATTTTTGGACATACGTGCATTGATTTGGTTACTTCGTAAATGGTTGGTTGTACGACACACTCGTATTTTGTCATGCCCCCATCGCGATGGATATGTAATGTTCGATAAGACCATTGCAGACCATTATATCACAGGCACCACCGTGAGCGGACGGTCCGCGGTCGTCAGTGCGACACTGACGAGACCCGTGTGTCGCACTGACTACACACATGTGTCGCACTGACTACACACATGTGTCGCACTGACTACACATGTGTCGCATTGACTGCATCCGCGTGTCGCATTGACTACATACTTGTGTCGCATTGACTACACCCGTATGTCGCATTGACTACATCCATGTGTCGCATTGACTACATCCGTGTGTCGCCCGGTATCTCACTGACGGCACGCATGTGTCGCACTGGCGACATGCATGTGTCGCACTGGTGACATTCATGTGTCGCACTTACGTTGCCAGAGTGTCGCACTGGAGACACGTGCCGCACTAGCGGCAACCGTGTGTCGCACTGACTTAACCCGTGTGTTGCAGCCGAACGGAAGCCGCCGTATTTCAACATGAACGCCATGAGTGCCTTGTACCACATCGCGCAGAACGACAGTCCGACGCTGACGTCGCGCGGATGGTCGGACGTGTTCCGACACTTCGTCACGCTGTGCCTGATGAAGGACCCGGCCGACAGACCGACCGCCGCCCGCCTCCTCTCGGTACGTGACCCCTACACCCACACACTTGCACCCAGCACACTGCCGTCTGTCTTCTTTCAATATCGCCTCCACTCCTCTCCACATCGCCCACACAGTCAGCCCATTATTGGCTGCCTCATCGCTTTACGCACTCGCCCTCATTTGCATACGTAGCAGTTTCTTCGGATATTACCCGCACTTTGTCGGTACACCTCAGGCTTCCCCTGGACACCATCATCAGAGCGCCGTCCGCCGCCATCACTCGGCCCCCTCTCACGCCGCTCTGTATCCACCGCGCTTACGTCCTCTCTGCCTCACGCAACCACAACCGAATGTGGCCCGCAGAACGACCGCATCCTCCGCCGCCTCTGCCTCCACCCACACTCCTGCTCCGTGGTTAGCTCTTCAGGACCCACTCCCCCGCCACCATTTCATCCCATGGTGTACACTTGTTGGAATTTTGGACTGGAAACGAACCGATCCTCTGACGTTATGGTGCTATAATATAATTGTGTTGCATTTTACTTTCCGGATGTTCTTTTTCACGAAGCTCTGTCGCCGCCTGTCGTGATCTTTGTGGTTCTATGAAACTGTTGCTGTCTGCATAGCAGATTGGCCAATTCTCACATGAGTCGTGCCGTTATTTGCTCATTGTCGGTAAGCTCTGTTCGCAACGATAGCCATCTCGAATCAGTCATGTTCATCGGCTATCAGAGTGCTTTAGATTCAGTGAAGTGGGTCTCCTTGAGCTTGGTTAACCGCGTGGTATAAAGCAATGCGTACTAACTAGCAACTTAAAATGTCGGGTCGGATTCCCTAGTACTTTTCCCATCACTGTCTAATTTCAAACTTAATAAGGCTGAAGTTGTTTCGGGCCCACGGGAGGTCGGTTCGCGGAACCTGATCTCGGTCAGGTCCTCACAATTTGGTTGTGAATTAAGATAAAACGTTGGTGCAATAGCTAGTAATCGTTTTTTTATCATTATCATCATCATTATATCATATCATCACCTTATCATTTTTGGCCTGGCAATCCTCAGTTTGACTCGTTCGGATGAATTGAATTAAAAATATATGGCCGAGGTTACCATCGCCGCATCACGTGTTCTGGAATCCGAGGAGAAAGTCTGCTGACTGCTACGACCACGTTGCCCTATGATCATGACATGTGACATTCGTTTTTCTCCCATCCACTTGCACCGATCTTGCCAACTTGTCTTACTTGCGACTTGGTTTGTGACGTGTCTGGTGGTTTTCAGCACCACTTTATCGTGCGTTCGCGCTCGCCCAATATTATCTTGGACCTGATCCTGCGCACCAAGGCGGCCGTGCGCGAGTTGGACAACCTCAACTACAAGAAGATGAAGAAGATCCTGATGGTGGAGACGGAGACCGAGAGCACCGTGGGGGACCTTGAAGGTGAGTATGGTCAAGGTTGTATTTATGCTTCGGAAACTGGCATGTGAAGAGGATGGTTTTTGGGCCATTATATTTGCGGAGAATTTGTATGGTCCTTGTTCACATAATAAACCTATCTTATGCTTCCGGATTTGGGAGTGCCTTATGCTCTTTTAATTTAATTAAGAATTATGCGATTGGGAATGGCAAGTTGAACAAAACAAATACGATAGCTTGAGACATAACTAGTTTTCTTCCATAGCTGTGCAGTGTGCTCTTCATGAAATGAAAATCGGACTGAACCCACGTCCAGCGAAAGCATTTCACTACCTTCCCCTATCGAAGGGTAGGGCTGTCACTCCAGGCATGTACAAACAGTCTCTCCCTGTCCTACGCGTCGCACGGACTTGTTGAACGTCAAATTGTTACACAAAAAGTTACGCCGGCCGTTTTTGCTGCCGTTGAGGTTGAAGTTTCGGCTGACGTTGACGTGCTGCTGTGCCCAGTGGACTCAGTGGGCGACAACGGCGACTTCGTGGGCGACAGCAGCAAGAGCAACAGCATCACGTCTGAACAGTCTGCCGCGATCTCGGCCAGCAGCCAGAGCAGCAGTACCAACAGCATTCCGCCCGGGGAAGGCGCGTCCAACAACTTCCTCACAGCCGGCAGGAAAAAGGTCGGCAATCTGCTGTATGCTCGTCCTTCGTGCAGAAAGGTATCCGAAGTGGGAGACACCGCTGCTGCCCGCAGTGAAACTTGTACCTTCGGGAAAGGATCACCGACCAGCCTCCCATTGATTCTCTTCCCACTTTCAGGGGCACACTCAAAGTGGAAATGCCTATCCCCTAACGTTGCCTTCTTGCGTTTTGTTTCTGCGAATATCTAGCTTCTCACTGTGTTTAAATGATAACCTTATATGTCATTTTAAGTCATTTGTTTATATGCAGTGATTGATTCGTGGTAACCGTAGCTTATTTGGAACTTTCTTTAGCCAAAGTTATGCTGCGTGCGAGATATTACTGGCTGAACAGTGCATACATTGGTGTGAATGGAATGATGCTGATGAATCTCATCCCGCTGTTACCTGGTAGGTAGCTAGTACCTAGTGAGCGCGTTACCAAGTGATGCATTCGTACGCACGCAGTGAAATTTACACACGCCGCATATACTCAACTACACAGCCTCGGGCTGTGTCGCTTGACTGTGTTCAGTGTGTGTGTGTGTGTGAATGACGTTTGTACATGTGTCGGGTGTTTTATCCATCTGTGTGTGATATACTTGTGCATATTTGTACGCTGTAGCCATCCTGACTTGTGTGCATGTGTGGGGTGTTGTATCTGTCTGCGTGTGATAAACGTGTGCGGATCTGTACTCTGCAGCCACCCTGACTTGTATGCATGTGTGTTTGCGGGGTGTTGCATCTATCTGCATATTGTAACGTGTGCAGGTCTGTACTCTGCAGCCATCCTGACTTGTGTGTCGGGTGTTGTAACTACCTGCGTGTGATAGCGTGCACAGGTTTGTACACTGCGGCCGTCCTGACTCCGCCTCTGCCCGTCAGACGACTGAGGCCAACAGCAACAACTTCGCCACCATCCGGACGACGACGCTGATCACGCGCCAGCAGAAGGAGCACATGCAGGAGGAGATGCACGAACAAATGTCCGGCTACAAGCGCATGCGTCGCGAGCACCAGGCGGCGCTGATCAAGGTGGGTGGCGCGGGCTAGAGCTGTAGGCGGGTGGCGCGGGCTAGAGCTGTAGGCGGGTGGCGCGGGCTGGAGCTGTAGGCGGGTGGCGCGGGCTAGAGCTGTAGGCGGGTGGCGCGGGCTAGAGCTGTAGGCGGGTGGCGCGGTGCCGTGTGGTGGCGCGAGGCTCGGAGTTGCGCCGGTGTTGATTCAGGCGCCGGCTGCGGTGGCGTTATGTCGTGGTCGGCTCACCTTAGGTATCGTTATACATGTTGGCGCCCTTTGAGTAGTTGAGCGGCGACCCTATCCTCGAATGTTTACTTCGGCGATCCCGATGTTGCCCGCCGTCCGTGTGGTCTGTGCAGATGTCGGATTGGCGTAATGCCTCTTCTCGGCGAAAGCACGAGTGCGTCACGTTGATGGCTTGAAGAAAAAAATTGTGTAGAGCGTATATAACTTGCCTTCGTCCCGACCGTGTTCAATTCGTTTCTGATCTCACGAAGCGTCCTCTAATTGCTTCCTGCGATACCGGGTCGCCTGATTCTATGCTCACTAAATGCCAATGGACCACATTTTGTGTGTGCACATGTGATGTGTTTGTATCGACATTTTTGATATCGCTGATACAATCTGGGTAGTGAGTACTAAATATAAAGCTGGTTGGTTGGAACCCAGATGATCGGAATTATCCCAAAACCACTGAGGCACAAAGCGATAATTTGCAGTAAAGAAAAAGTATTAACTCCTAGGTGATTTCTGGCTTCATACTTGTGCTTGTTGTTGATGAACATGCTTCTGTTACTCTCGGCTTAGGGCTATGAGCTGGACAAGGTGATGATGATTATGGCGATGGAAACGTGCTTTTCAGCTGGAGGAAAAGTGCAGGGTAGAGATGGAAAATCACAAGTCAGTCCTGGATAAGGAGTACGAGAACCTGATCGGCCAGTTTACCAAGGAGCTGGAGCGGCTCCAGGGGAAACATAACCAGGAGGTGGATAAGAAGGTATGTCTGTGACCTATATCTTGGTTCAGGCCCGTCGTCAGTCGCACGCTTTCGAAGGCTGCCACTGCTTTAGCAAGCCTTTGTATCCCAGAGTTTCCTGTAACAATCGTGTCATTCATGAATGAGCCCGAGGAATTTGAACGATATTGTTCGTGCTAAGCTGTCTTAGTTTTGGATGCTGCATGACTGGTTTGAATCATTGAACGGGTCGGAAAATTTCGAAGTTCTCTTTTCTTCCCTGTAATGGAGTCGAAATATATGTTACATCCAGAGGGTTGCGGTAAGGGAATGTGAGACGATTAAGAATGTATCATGAATGGATGGATATTTCCACACCAATGTTTTCGGTCAGCATATTAATTCATGATTGCGTACTGAAAATAATCGAATCGGTTCTTTCCCACGCCAGTTTCCAGCGAGTTGATGAATATCTTGTTTCTCGAGTTCCGAGTAAATCTCCAGGAGTCGCACTATTCACGATCGTACCCTGGACGCAAAATCGTAGTCGTCGCTGTGCCCCAAAATCAATCGGTGATGTCCTCGTGAACGATGACTGAGCTGAAGTGGAGTGCGGCGTGCCACGCTGGCAGACTGCCTCACCCACCGCCCTCCGCTCACACAGACGAAGATGGACATCGCCGGAGAACGGGCGCTGCAGAAGGAGATCAGCGCCAGACACACCGCCGAACACAAACTCTACCTGACGCAGTCGAAGAAGGAGAACAAACAGAACATCGAGCGCTGGAAGCGCGAGCTCAGCAACGACGAGAGCACGCCGAAGAAGCAGCGCGACGCCATGCTACAGTGAGTGCATGTGTGATGTGATCCTGCAGCGACGTGCACGGCTTGTCACAGGGGTTAGGGCCTTGGCAGGGAGTGGATTCCGGCCTGGGGAATCGCTCATTCTTTGAGTTGGCCAGCAGTTATGGGTGCTGATCAGGCTTGACTTATCTGCCTGGGTGCATCCCTGTGCGTTCCTGACAATAAGAAATTCAGAAGTGGTCTGCCTACTATGATGTGCTTCTCCCACTATAGTATGGCTTCTATCCCATAAATTGCACATCACACATTATACCTTTCTACCGGCCCAATGAAGAAAGCCCAAGTTCCTTGTGCATTCGTTGGAAGCTACGCCTCCATGTCCACGGGAAGTTGCAGTGTATAGGGGTGCAATTCAACTAAGAAATGTTGTGATTATCGCACATATAAATTCGAACCGGTCAGACGAAAATTTAACTGACCCAAACGGGGACATACGCTTTTCTTCCTTTGGACTGCAAATTTATATATATACATATATTTGCAAGTATATATACTTGTATATATATATATATATATATATATATATATATATATATATATATATATATATGTATGCATGTATGTATACATATATTATATAGTAACTGACCCGAGTCATGCCACTCTCAGGAACCACAAGGAGAGTATCAGGCAGCGAGAGTCTTCCGAAGATCAGCGACTGAAGCGCAGCCACAAGGACTATCTGGACCTGGAGATCCGCAAGTTCCGCCGGAGGAAGCTGACGGGACTGCAGCACCTGGAGCAGGACCTCCTGCGAGAGGTGAGCTGGTGCAGACCGGAGTAACTGCTGCAGGAGGTGAGACGAGGCCCCGTAGGCTGCTGCTAGAGGTGAGCTGGTGCAGACCGGAGGGCCTGCTGCAGGAGGTGAGACGAGGCCCCGGAGGCTGCTGCGAGAGGTGAGCTGGTGCAGACCGGAGTAAATACTGCAGGAGGTGAGACGAGGCCCCGTAGGCTGCTGCGAGAGGTGAGCTGGCGCAGACCGGAGTAACTGCTGCAGGAGGTGAGACGAGGCCCCGTAGGCTGCTGCGAGAGGTGAGCTGGCGCAGACCGGAGTAACTGCTGCAGGAGGTGAGACGAGGCCCCGGAGGCTGCTGCGAGAGGTGAGCTGGTGCAGACCGGAGTAACTGCTGCAGGAGGTGAGACGAGGCCCCGTAGGCTGCTGCGAGAGGTGAGCTGGCGCAGACCGGAGTAACTGCTGCAGGAGGTGAGACCAGGCCCCGTAGGCTGCTGCGAGAGGTGAGCTGGTGCAGACCGGAGGAACTGCTGCAGAAGGTGAGACGAGTCCCCGTAGGCTACTGCGAGAGGTGAGCTGGTGCAGACCGGAGGAACTGCTGCAGGAGGTGAGACGAGGCCCCGGAGGCTGCTGCGAGAGGTTGGATAAGACTGCAGGAAGTGCTCGAGGAATATGAGCTGCTGTGGAAGGTGTGAGCCCCTGCGGATGATGACACTGGACTGCAATGGCCGCCGTGAGAGGTGAGCTGTATGAGATGTTAAATGAGAGTAGGATCTGCCACGGGAAGCGGGGTTATTTTGTGGGTATTTTGTGGTCCCCAACCCCAATATCAAGAGCTGTCCACACTCCACCTTCATCCCCTTATCCCAATTATTGTTTATCTCCATGTACCTCTCAAAGTTTGTGTTCCGTGCTGTTCCTGGCTGTCTCGGTGCCCGAGTAACCTCGGTGACTGCCGATCGGCAGGAGCTGAACAAGCGACAGCAGCAGCTGGAAATGGCGCACGCCATGCTGCTGCGACACCACGACCAGACCCAGGAGCTCGAGTACCGCCAGCAGAAGGCGGTGCACGCCATGCGCGAGGACCACGTGCGGTCAATGCACACCACCGAGCTCAACAACCAGCACGAGTACATGCGGCGCGCGCAGCGCGAGCTCAGGAAAAAACACGCCATGGAACTCAAGCAGCAGCCAAAAAGTCTCAAGGTGCGTTTGCGTGTGGCCTCTTGTGACGTGTCAAGCGTGGAATCGTGTAAAACGTAAAGGGGAGGGGTCACGGTAACTCTGTCTTGGTACGGCGTTGGACACTGGATCGTAAGGTCGTGAGCTCGAATCCCACAAACGGCGGAATTACTGGGTCCACCCGTGACCAATCGGCGTGAGGGGTTGGCGGCGCTATATGATCTGACACTTCAATGCGTCGTAAGATAACCCAAGATGTCTCTTCTTTGTCGTAAAAGGTGCATGCGCGGATGAAGGGTTTGGGCAGCGTGGTGTAGCGCAGTGGATATTGATAGGATTACTTGGTAGGCATGAGCTTGTTCATATCGCGTGCGGTATGTATGATCCCATTGTACACATTGGATGCATGCAGTCGTCAACATCAAGCTTGAGTTGGTTATTTGGGCCCCGAGCCTCAGTAATTGCTATCTTGAATTCGATTCGTTTCTTTCGATTGTGTTTGATGTGTTCTTTCTATTGGTATGTGCTTCTCAATAGTCTGCGGTGTACTTGGCCTCTATGTACTTTGTTCTTGCATTAGCTCCGTCGAAGAGAGGTGTAGTACTTTTGTTTAGCTATCTATAAAAGATATCTTCTGGGTTATCGATGGCATTTCCAGCGACGCAACCACTCCATCTTGTACTCTGTCTTGCAGCAAAAGGAGCTGCAGATCCGGAAGCAGTACCGGGAGACGTGCAAGACCCAGACGCGACAGTTCAAGGCGCTGAAACAGCAGATCCAGCAGGCGACGCCCAAGGACGAGCAGAAGACGCTGCTGAAGCGGCTCAAGGACGAGCAGAAGCGCAAGCTGGCGATACTCGGCGAGCAGTACGAGCACAGTATCGCCGAGATGCTGCAGAAGCAGTCGGTGAGTGCGCAGGTCGCCGGTCAGGACGGGGTCGCACCCTGCGCTAGTGACACAGCACCATAAGGCACAATTCGCCACGGTTCTACACTTGGAGAGCGGAGGTGCCACGTTCATTTGAGGTTGGAGTTGGTGTGCCGAATGTGCTTGGCGGCTTTTTTTGGATCTGGGGTGAGCCATGAGAAGTGGTATTGTGGGCTGTACTTGTTGCAAAATCCTTCTGTGCTGATCGAAAAAAAAAGCTACTGTTCGTGGCGCATTTGATCAAATTGCATGTGCTGTATTTCGCTTTCGTTTTCCCCGTGTTTGACAGTTTTATTTGCGGATCGGTCGCCAACAGCTGCTGTGTGTAGCTTGGTTTTGTTCGTTGTTTGCTCCCTGCATCTGTCAGCACCAATGATAATCTAATATCACGTGAGGCGCCGTTACGAGGTAGCATGACTGCATTACTATTCCATGTTGTGCGTCGTCCCGTCAACGGAGAAGGCGCGCTGGTGCTCTGAAAACTGTGCAGCTGGTGCTGCTCCATGATGGCAAATGCCTCTTCCGCATGCTGCCTATCTGTGCACACACCAAAGTTAGCCAAGTTAGAAAAAGGCAATGGTTATAGCGCTCGCCATTAATTGACTGCAACGTGATATCACAAGCTTGAAGACAAAATATCCTCTCCATATTCGAGTACCCAAAACATTTACTCTCCACATCCAGAATTACGAAGTACAACTGCAACTGTGGGCCTAATCCTACCTAACGTTTGCCGGATCGCACCCAGATTCGGCTAGACGAGTCTGACAAGTGTCCGATGGCCACCAGATCCGGCTGGACGAGTCTCAGGAGATCGAGCAACAGCAGCTCAAAGACCGGCTGGACCGTGAGCTGGAGATACTGATGGCCTACCAGAGCAAGAACAAGCTGAACGCGGAGCGGCAACGCAACAAGGAGCGGCGCGAGCTGGAGGAGCGCGTCAGCGTTCGACGCGCCTTACTCGAACAAAAGGTACCGCATTGCATCCGGTCTATACGCCCGCAATGCAGCCGCACGCCCTTTGAAGAAATGTTTTCTACGGAACTGTTTATCTGACTCGCCGAGAGTGGATCGCAGCAGAACATCAATGCGGCATGCGTCTGTTTTGGCCTGTTTATTTAGCTGCTGTGTTTTGCATTGTGTATTACGCGCAAAGAGTCATAGCGCCATCAATGTAACGAGGGCCGAGCGGGCCGATGAATTTGCCAGCGCCTGGTCAGACGCCTGTAATGTGTAGATGTCATGCCGGTACGATAGGTCTACGAATCTAAGCTTGCGATTCTGATGTTGCCACATCATCGGGGAGCTGCAGGTGAGATTGTTTTGTTCATCCTGCATACATCTCGAGATATCGAGTGCACGGCTGACTTACTAAAGCGCCAAACCACCACCACCAGGGATGACTTACGAACACTTCACGCTAAGAGATGCCGGCACAGAGCGTGCCGCACCCGTGTGGCCAGTCCAGCCAAGGCAGTGTCTTGAAATTGATTTTATGTAGAGTGGAGGTCTGATAAATTTACGGTTGTAATGGGTGTAACATACTGCTCATCACATACTGAATCGACGTCCTTTCCCACCAAATTGTAATATCCTGCTTATAGATTCGCGTTTAGGCAGTCTGTATTTCACGATTAAGACAGTCTGTGTTGGTAACTTCAGAACTATCATGTGTTACGTTCACAATTGTGAATAGTGAAAACCTGCGTTGCATGATGCAATTCCAGATACTGTGACTTCCTGTAGTGCGATCTGTTGCAATGCGAATCCCCCTAGTCACAACCAAAAATTCCGCGAGATGTATCCTATTTGTTTTATGAAGTTTACAGGGGCTTGCAAAAATATTGTGCATGGCATAGTTTTCGACATCCCACTGCTCTTTTTGGGATTGCACACCAAATGCAAGGGGACGAGTGGTCTAGGGGTAAGATGCTCGTCTCACAATCGAAAGGTTGTGGGTTCGAGTCTCACCTGTCGCTACTCTTCGCCCGCGACCAATCGGTGTGAGAGGTTGGCGACGCTACAGGATTCAACGGTCGACGTGTCGTAAAACCAATAACCAACCAACCACACCAAATGCAAACCCTTTGTTTCTAAGGGCGGATGTGGGAGGGTGTTGATGCGAAACATATGGGCAAATGTATATGGATCATGCTTATTGAATGATTTTTTTTTAAAACTTTATTGTTTCATGATGGTGATGGTGTATCTACTGCCTTTACCAGTCGGCAGTGGTGCTGCGAGAAGCCATAAATGTTTTTAAAGACCCAATTGTCACTAAAACCCTTTATAATACAAGTACGAAAGTGACACTTACTGGTGTGAAAAAGAACAAAAGCGATGTCAGAAGAATTGTTATTGAGTACGAGTCTCCACTCAAAAATCAGAATTTTAGGACTGGGTGGAGGAGTCGGTGCCACAACCGGCCGATACGCTGCACCGAGGCGCCACTGTGTGTGACCGGTTCAGTCCGGCGCGAGTGTAACGGCGGCGGCGTGTCGCAGATGGTGGAGGAGCGGCAGCAGTTCCAGCAGGAGCGCGCCGAGCGGATCCGGCTGCTGCAGGAGCGCCACCAGCTGCACACCGACCAGTTCGACGAGGAGTCGCTGCGGCTGGGCTTCTCGGCGCTGCAGGTGGAGGACGCCGGCGGCGACGGCCCCGACTCGGCCGTGGCCGGCCAGCTGAGCCTGGCGCGCGCGCGCGCCGCCAGCGGCGGCGGCGCGCCGCAGTACCCGCCGCGCCACGTGCACGGTCACCGGCCGCAGTCGGCCATGTAGCCGCCGGCCGCCGACCGCTCCACCGCCCGACGAGTATTTATTGGTAGACTCGGCGCCGCCGGGGCGCAGGCCGCTCGGCGCGCGCGCAGGCCCCGCCCACTCCCTCATGTGCTTGTGTAGATATATATACATACATATATGAATATTAATTTGTCATGTTGATAAGTGGTGTATTATGATTTGAAACGGTGAACACTGTACTAACTGGGCGGCAGAGTGAGCCGCGCGCCTCGGGAACAGTCGGCAGCCGCGTGCAGGAATACTCTGCCGAGTCCGCTCTCCCCTACCTCTGCCGCTGCCCGTGCGACTGGCCCTCGTCATACCAGCGGCGGCTCTGTCGCGCGTCTGTCTCCGCACCGCCCGTCTGTCTCCCGAGTCGGCTGCTGTTCGCCTGCCGCCACGTTGCCATATCCTACCTTGAGTGTGTGCGCGTCTCGTCTGGCTCACACACCGCCCCTGGGACTGTTCCGTCGATTTGCTGGCGGTCGTCGAACCGCAGCCGTTGTCTCCCGGACTTTGTTGTTGCCCGCTCGCTAGACTGTCGCTTCCCTGGTAAGCAAATTTTGTCAAAGAACAATGCTTATTTTTGTACCTTGCTAGTAGGCTGACGTGCCGGAGTTTCGCTTTGTTCGCCAAGATCGCGTACTGCCATTGCTGTAGAAAATTGTATTTTTTAAATAATTTTGTTAATACCAGTTTGTCGTTGTTTTGTTTTACATCGGTAATTGCATTATAATCTTTGATAGACACACATCTAGTCTTGCCGTACGGTGTTGGCGGTGTGGAGGTGCCGCGTGCGTAGGTGGGCGTACGTGAGACTACCAACTGGCCGGCCCGGTGGGTGTGCCGCGCCCGCTCGACAGGACGCATCCGACTACAATAATAGCCCCGTCATCGTGTTAGGTTGTGATAATGAATGAGATTCCTGCTTGTGAACGTTTGTAAATCTCTTCCATTGATCGCCGCAGCGGCTCCTCGATACGCTATGAGTAGGAGCGCCGTCGCCTTCCCCCTTTGTCTCGCTGCCGTCTCTCCCTCCGTTGGAAAGACACGCTTACGCCGGCGGAAGAATCGTTAGGAGCACGGGCCCGTTAATGTTGCACTGCGTAGCCGAGCGGTACTGATGTTTGGTACCGGTGCTTTGTGTTTGTCCTGCTCCGTTCGGCCTGCTGCGACGGGAACAGAGCTGAAGGCGGAGAAACATTGGCACGGTGACCGTAATAGATGGAATATTTGTCAAATTATGAATTGGTTGAAAAGACTGCTGATGCAAATGGTATCGGAGGTGGAAGCGTAGGGATAAGTGGCCGGACCGTGCTTACCATTGTTCCTGACACTCATGCCGCAAGCCAAATTAATATTTCCAGTCTTTCCCTAGATGCTATTTATTCCGATGTTCCACCATCACGTTTATGGGCTTTTATTCCGGGAGCAGAATATGTGGCTTTGGGATAACAAATACATTTTAAATACGATTGCTTGTTTTCCGTTTGTTCAGGGTTTCATTCGGGCGCTGGGAATGAATGCTGCGTAGGTTACTGCATCATCACGCTACAATGAATGGAAAAGATTCCACATCAAACAACAACTGAGCGATGTATATCAAGAGGTTCTGAACGTCATTCGCTACGACCAATGGGTTCAGGATATAGAGCATTATTAAAATGAGTACCGACAGACCAATTCCAGTATAAAGCATCACAGTTCGCCTTTGTGCTTGGTCCTCTGCCACTTGCAACTGCCGTTGCCGGTTCTGCTCAGCCGCTACTTGCATATTACGCCGAAGGTTCTGAAGCACCTGCCGAGGGTCGTTCTCCGAAAGCTCCATGTTTGGGGCAGTGAAAATCGTTTTAGACGTCCTTCTCCTGCCATCGTTAGCTTCATCTCTCACTAACACGTGAACTATTGGTGGCCTGGCATTCAAATTTTGCAAATCTTCTAGTTCGTCGGCTTCGGCGTTTGGCCCCTGCCATAACATAAATCGGTGCATGGGATATCTCGCAGGTTGAACGTTGGCATGCTTTCGTTACATGCCTAATTTTCTGGGTTAAAATTATATAGGGGCAAAAATGTTAAACGTTGGTCTGGACGGTGGCTGCGAACAAACTTGCGCGATTTTTTCGTATTGAGTAGGTATGGCGACTGTCAATTTTGGGCCTAAATGTAATCAATTCGGTACTTCACAATTTTCGACTTGCAACTAACGCTATTTTCACACGAAGGGCAACACTGCGCTAATTTAATTCCCTCACGTGATATGCCGCATCGGAGATCTACTGCTTTTTATCACGTATGCGAGCCAGATACTTGGCCTGCGAGTTCAGGACAGACGCACCGAGAAAATGAGCATGACAAAATTGCAAGTAAACCAGTCCAAATTTTTCGTTCTATGATTTTGCTGCATGACACGCGTTAATGTTCCTGGCTAGTTTTCTCCAGCTCTTGAAAAATAGTCATCGGACCTCCATTTCCAGGCAATGTGACGATACTTACCAGGACCAAAACATCCTTATGCCGCATTGACTGTCATCCAATCTCAGGACCATTGGAATAGTATCCTCTCCCAGGGGTGTAGGATCGCAAGATCAGTTCGGGGGGGTGCTCAACCCTGGGTCGATAAACCTAGGGTACCAAAATACCAATTTCTCCCCGGATTTGGGCCACTTCTTCTTGCCATCGTGAAAAACAAACATTAATTTCATAAATATTATTTTCCGTTTTCCAGTTTTCCATGAACCTTGTCCACCCGAGGACAAAATAATCAGGAAATGGTTAATCGAAAAGCTACTTCAGGATATAGATAATCCACTTATTGCCGAAACGACTTATTCCCCTTTCGCTTCGCATTGTGCTTAATTTCATTATTGCTTTTATGATATTTATATGTTGCTTTTAATTTCCATCGAGCAAAACGGATGAAAATCAGCACCAAAAGAACCAACATGTTACCACCATAGCTAACTCCACATTGTGATCAGTGCTAAATGAGCAGTGTGATTATCCACTTGAGAAAACTTAAAATAGTATTGCTTGCACCATTTCAATTTATTAGACGACAGTCACCGCTAATACTAAAGAATACTTATGTGGAGTCGGACGTCCACTCAACAATTTTCTGGTGACAAGTTGCCATAAACTTGTGTATGCAGAATACGGCTTGCATTTGCACAGAGATGCGTGATGCGTCTTGAAGACTTGAAGACTGAGCGGAGCACCCGGCGTGTTATACTCCAGTCGTACTGCCTGGGCCAGTGCTCGTTTGACTGCGTCAAACGTTTGAGTGGCGTCCTTCGTCCAGGTGAGGGCCTCCGTGCTGCGCTTGGTGCACTTCGTGCTCAGGAGGTTGTGCAGTGGCTGCAAAAGGCCGGCAGCGTTGCTGAGGAAGCGGTGGTAGAATGCCACCATTCCAACGAAGTTGCGCAGCTGCTTCTTGGAAGTCGGCTTCGGGAACTTAGTGATGGTGACAACCTTCTGCGGCACCGGGGCGATGCCATCGGCTGACACGTCGTGTCCCAGGAAAATGAAGGCGCGAGGCGCCGAACACATACTTGTCGGAGTGCAGAGTCAGGCTGTACTACTTGAGACGGTCAAATACCTCTCGCAGATGTTTTAGGTGGTCTTCTGGTGTCTTGCTGGCCACCAGGATGTCGTTCAGATAAACGAAGCTGTGAGATAGACCGCGCAGCACCTCGTCCATGAAGCGCTGAAATGACTAAGCGGCGTTCTTGAGACCGAACGGCATACGCACAGCTTCGTATAGGCCGAACGGGGTGACGATTGCCGTCTTCGCGATGTCGGCGGGCTCAACGGGGACGTGGTTGTACGCCCTTACGAGGTCGAGCTTGCTGAACAGACAGCAACCGTACAGGTTGGCTGCGAAATCCTGGAGAAACGGCAGAGGGCAGATCCTGGAGAAATAGCGGTCGGGGACTGTCTGCGCGTTCAGTGCGCGGCAGTCACCGCAGGGACGCCAAGCTCCTGCTTCCTTCTTCGGCACCATGTGGAGAGGCGAGGCCCAGCAGCTTTTGGATGGGCGGACGACTCCGGCCTTCAGAATCTCGTCGAACTCCCCTCGCGCGATCGTCAAGCGTTCAGGGGCGAGGCGGCGCAGCCGGGCAAAGCAGGGCGGCCCTCGAGTCTCGATATGGTGCGTGACGCGATGCGTCACCGGCACCTGCCGAGTGTTGGACTGCGTGAGGCTTGGGCACTCAGCAAGCCGCTGCGAGCACGACGACGTCGGGGCAGCGATGAAACGTAAACCCAATGAGCAGACTGAGGCCGGAGAGCCGGAGGCTACGACTTCACCGGAGGTGGTGCTCAGCTGCTGGTGCCGAACGTCGATGAGGATAAGGAGAGATGATGGGCCAAAAAATCGGCGCCGAGAATGGGCGTAGCGATGTCGGCCACCGGGAACGTCCATTGGTGGGCTTGCCCGTCTTCCAGGTGAAATTAACAGGCGTAGTGGCCAGTCACTTGGATGCAGGTGCCGTTGGCCGCGGTAAGGTGCAGGTTCGGAGCGGGGGGGTGACGACAGCACCGGAAGGGAGAAGAGATGGCGGAAGAACGCTCACCTGCGCGCCAGTGTCCACCAGGAACGGCTTTGTGAACCGGAGATCCCGGACAAAGAAGAGTTGCGCCGGAGTAGGTAGGCCTGATGGCGTCAGGCTTGCTAGTTTCCTGCCGACCAGCTGCAGGGTGCCTGGCACTTGTGGGCCGCGGCACCCCACCGGTCGTGGTACCAGAGGCCGGTGGCAGACGGGGATGCTCGGTCGCGGTGGCTGCGGGACGCCGAACGGCCACGACGGCGGCGAGGCGGCGACGACTTGTGGTCAGGCAGGGGCGACGATCACTGAACAGCGCTGACTCGAGGCGGTTATTGGATGTTTCCAACCGGCTGACGGTGGCGGTCAGCGCCAGAATTGCCGCTTGCAAATCGGCTGGAGGTGGACCGACAGCGGCGGCGGCAGGCGGAGCGGGGCCGACAGGGGCTACCGCTTCAAGTGCGGCAACTGCTCCGGCTGGACGGGATGCCTCCAAGAACCGGTCGGCTGCTTGCGCGATATCCGCCAGCGGCTGGGACTCTGGGAGCAGCGCGATGGCGGCGCGCACAGACTGCGGCAGCCGCTGTAGAAACAAGGTGCGCAGCAGGCCGTTGTCTGCCGGGGTGTCGCCGGCCGCAGTCAGCTCACCTGACATGTTGCGCAGCAGTTGGGATGGCGTCTGGTCACCGAGCTGCTGATGCCTGAGCAGAGCCTCAAGGCGTGCAGCGTGGGACTGGGCGAGCCGAGCTTTAAGTTCCTCGCAGAGGGCAGTGAAGTCGCCTGGCTGACTGCGGATGATGTCTTTGACTTGTGCGGGCACGGACATCGGAAGGTTGGTCACCAGGAGTTTGAAGCGAGTGACGTCATCGGTGATGCCAGCCACTTTGAAGGCGCAGTCAACCTGCAGCAACCACAACTCGGCCTCGTCGGCTGAAAATGCTGGCAGACGGAACGAGGCGAGTGGGCGCGCTGCGACTCTGGTGACAGGCTCGGAGTCTGGCATGGCGAGACAGCTGCGATGACTTGAACCACGTCGGGACGTCTTGAATCACGTCGGGTCACCAATTGTGGAGTCGGACGTCCGCTCAACACTTTTCTGATGGCAAGTTGCCACAAACTTGTGTATGCAGAATACGGCTTGTATTTGTACAGAGATGCATGTTGCGTCGTGCGTGAGAGAGAGGTGACCGAGAAGGCAGTCAACAATATATCAATCCTGCGCGAACGCAGCAGTATCGCGGTCTGGCACACGTCACACTGCCGCGACACCACCATGCCGCGTCCTCTCCGCTACGGTTCTCCATATAAATTGTACTTGGTTTTTTACCTACGGGTTTTCCAAGCTGCTTGGTTTTTTCACCTTCTCAGGTTTCCCAAGCTTTAACTCAAACATACACCTACACATACAAGGTCGGGCCCGACGCCCACGACTCGCCCTGGGCGTCGGGCCTCCGCTTCGCTTTTCGGGTCGCAGGTGGGCAGTGGAGCCTCTCCGGAGGTTACGATGCTGCCCACCCTCCAAGTGTCCTAAGTGTCGTGTATGTATGTATGTATGTGTATGTTTCACCTGTGTATGTATCTATCGGCCCTTACGCCACGTTCCTTGCTTGCTGGCGTCTCATCTTTCCTGTCCTTATTCGATATAACCGGATGCCACATAAGCCGGATTAAAGTAACTCTTTCTTTAACGTAGCATATCTCTAGCGGATGGCACTTTGCCTCTGCTAAAGATGGAAAACAAAACTATCCGTTGCTGTGGTGCCGAGATCCCAGCGCCGCCTGGTGTCTGGGTTCCAGTGCGCCTGCGCAGGTTGCCAGACACCCGATGGCGTGGCCGCTACACTTCGAAGAATCGCGAGAATGTTGTCACCACTCATAAATTGTGAGCAATTTCACACCTACCTAGGTTGAACACGATTAGCATGTGGTATTCGACATTTATGCAGCATTGCTTGAATTTTTCATGGGTTTGACCGTGGATCATGTACGCCCGGATTGGAAACTCCGCGTCGGCGCCTTTCATCTGCGCATATCAGCGGCACCCTCGATACTCGACTCGAGCGGCACCAACCTGCCTTGAACGGAGGGTAAGCAAGGGTGTCGCCACCGGGGGGGCAGGGGGGGCAGTCGCCCCCCCCCCCCCTGTCGTGAGACTGGGGGGCGCTGCCCCCCCCCTGAAATTTGAGGAGGCCCCTATCCGGAAATGCACAGGAAAAAAAGTGAGCAAGGAGGCCGACGAGACATGAGAGGAGGCCTCCAAGACGTGAGAGGAGGCCCCTAATTCGAAGAAGGAGTCACCTAGGAGAAGATAGCAGGCCCCAGAAATCAAGAGAGTGCCAATAATTGGCACGGAGGCCCCCAGGAATGCAAAGGAGGCCCCCAGGATTGCAAAGGAGGCCCCGTGATTACAAAGGAGGCCCCCAGGATTGTAAAGGAGACCCCCAGGATTGCAAAGGAGGCCTCCAGGATTGCAAAGGAGGCCTCCAGGATTGCAAAGGAGGCCCCCGTTATTACGGAGGAGGCCCCCATGATTGCAAAGGAGGCCCCAGGATTGCAAAGGAGGCCCCCAGGATTGCAAAGGAGGCCCCCAGGATTGCGAAGGAGGTCCCCAGGATTGCAAAGGAGCCCCCCAGGATTGCGAAGGAGGCATCCAGGATTAGAAAGGAGGCCTCAGGATTGCAAAGGAGGCCCCCATGATTGCAAAGGAGGCCCAATGATTGCGAAGGAGGCCCCCAGGATTGCAAAGGAGCCCCCCAGGATTGCGAAGGAGGCATCCAGGATTAGAAAGGAGGCCTCAGGATTGCAAAGGAGGCCCCCATGATTGCAAAGGAGGCCCAATGATTGCAAAGTAGACCCGCAGGATTGCGAAGGATGCCTCCAGGCTAGCGAAGGAGGCCCCCAGGATTGCAAAGGAGGCCCCCATGATTGCAAAGGAGGCCCCCAGGATTGCGATGGAGGCCCCCAGGATTGCAAAGGAGGCCCCCAGGATAGCAAAGGAGGCCCCCAGGATTGCAAAGGAGGCCCCCAGGATTACAAAGGAGGCCCCCAGGATTACAAAGGAGGCCCCCAGGATTGCAAAGGAGGCCCCATGATTGCAAAGGACTCCAGGATTACAAAGGAGGCCCCCATGATTGCAAAGGAGGCCTCAGGATTGCAAAGGAGACCCCCCAGGATTGCGAAGGATGCCTCCAGGCTAGTGAAGGAGGCCCCCAGGATTGCAAAGGAGGCCCCCAGGATTGTAAAGGAGGCCCCCAATTGCAAAGGAGGCCCTCAGGATTGCAAAGGAGGCCCACAGGATTGCAAAGGAGGCCTCCAGGATTGCAAAGGAGGACCACAGGATTGCAAAGGAGGCCCCAGGATTGCAAAGGAGGCCCCCAGGATTGCAAAGGAGGCCCCCAGGGTTGCAAAGGAGGCTCCCGTGATTACAAAGGAGGCCCCCATGATTGCAAAGGAGGCCCCCAGGATTGCAAAGGCCCACAGGATTACAAAGGAGGCCCCCAGGATTGCAAAGAAGGCCCACAGGATTATCAAGGAGGCCTCCAGGATTGCAAAGGAGGCCCACAGGATTACAAAGGAGGCCCCCAGGATTGCAAAGGAGGCACACAGGATTATCAAGGAGGCCCCCCGGATTGCAAAGGAGGCCCATAGGATTGCAAAGGAGGCCCCAGGATTGCAAAGGAGACCCCCAGGATCGCAAAGGAGGCCTCCAGGATTGCAAAGGAAGCCCCAGGATTGCAAAGGAGGCTCCCGTGATTACAAAGGAGACCCCCATGATTGCAAAGGAGGCCCCCAGGATTGCAAAGGAGGCCCACAGGATTACAAAGGAGGCCCACAGGATTATCAAGGAGGCCCCATGGATTGCAAAGGAGGCCTACATGATTGTCAAGGAGGCTATCACATCAAATATATCACATCAAGACCTTTAACAAAAGTAGAACTCGATGTCCAAAAGTTCACACCGAGATTCGATCGAATGGACCCCAGCACCGGAAAATTAAGAACAGTTCCGGCAAAAATTATCCGGAGGGCTTTTATACTCCGAAAGGTGCCATCGCCTGCAAGAAAAACTCCTTCGGTGGCCGCAGTGGCATATCAAAGGGGCAAATGCCCCCTCCCTCCTAAGAGGGATATGCTCCCAAGAATCGAGCCGAGGCTTTCAAAAGTCGCGCTGGGGCCACAAAAATTCGCGTCGGCCCACCAGAATTCGCGTAGGTGCTCCAAATAAATACGGCGGGCCCCAGAAAACTCTCTCCGCCAGGCCCGAAAATCTGCAACAGGAACCGCCAAGATCGCGTTGGGGCCACAGCTAAGTACAACGCGCCCCGCAAACTCGAACCGGTCCCACCAAATATCGCGCTCGGACCCACAATTCCCATCGGTAGATACCACAAATTTGGTCTGGGCATAACAAAAATTCACGTCGGGGCTGCCAACAATTGGCGTCTAGGGCTCCACATAAGCACCGTGTGACCCCCAAAGTCGTATCGGTATCCGAAAAAGAAAGCCGGAGCCCTCCAAAATAGGGAGGGATTCCAAAAAAAAGTCCGGGTCAGGAAAATGGTTCTGGAGCACCGAAAATATCATCAGATGCCTTGACAAATCGCGTACGGCATCGGAAAACATACCGGAGCTCGAAGAAAATCTTGGTGAGATGGAAAAACATGGCGCCAGGAACTCGAAAAATCAGGCCGAGATTCGGAATTTAAAGAAAATTCAGAAGAGGTCCACAAAAATCGCGTTGAGCCCAGGTCACTGGCGTTGGGTCCCCGGAACCACGCGCCTGGGCGCGATAAGTTGCGCTAAGACCCAGAAATACCGCACCGAAGTCCCAAACTCGTACTGGGCCCCACAAATGTGCGTCAGAAGCCCCAAATAAACACAGCGGGACCCTAAGAGCACAACGGGGACCGAAAATGTAACTGGCCCTCCAAAGCGCAGTCGCGCAAAAAGCGACAGGGCCCTAAAACATGCGTTGCAGCCCTAAATAAATATAGCGGGAACTAAAAAAAACACACAAAAAAACACCAGAAGCTCTCAAGGCACACAGGGGACATGCGACCGCACAAGGGCCTGAAAAGAGGCTGGGGTCGCAATAAGCAACATGGTCCCAGAACGAACAAAAATACCGGGCACTAAATAAATACATTGAGATCATTGAAAGCGCCCCGACAACTAAGAAAAATCATCGGTGCAAAAAGAAGCAACAAACCCTAAAACGAGCAGGGGTTTCGAAAATGCGTTGGGCCTCGAACAAAAATGGATTGGAGCCCTAAGACACATCCGTAGACGAAGAAATACGAAACGGGTCCAAAGAAGTGCACTCAGGCAGGGCCTCGGTTCGGTAGCCAACCTGGAAGCATGTTTAATCAAAGATATGAGGTGCATCAAAGCTCAGCGGGTATCCGCATTTCTTCATCATAAAATATGGGAAGTAGGGAACTAGTGATCGAATTTAATTAATCGAATTTTTGCAGCGAACACCCATACAAAGCATTTCATCACGTCAGATAAGGCGCAAGTCTATCATGTGGCAGCAATTAGCAAAGTGTAGGAGGCCCAGCAGAATCCGTAGCATCGCACGAAGTGTGGCGAATGCGCCGAATGCGCAAGATGGGTGTGCACATGCACTAACGCTGGTGTCGTGGCGACCGGGCACTATGAACTGGAATGTCTGAAATTGGTAAATTTTACATTTTAAAGTGATCTGTGTAGGTGTAATTTCAGCAGTGCAAGGTGACTTATCAAGGGATACCAAAAGAATACATTCGAACAGGGTGGGGGAGCCAGGGTTGAAATCCGACGAATCAGAAACGATAGTGGTAGATTAGGCCCCTCGACCGGATAATTTAGTTGGTCACTAATTATTTTACATAAAAAGGTCCCCTTTGACAAAATAGTGGTCGAAATCGGAAGACTTTTTTATTGAGTAGGTGGACCCCTCCAAATACGTTTGCCCCCTCCCCTTGATGCAAATATAGGTACGTCACTGGTCCCCCAATAATTTTCAGAAACATACGCGCATGGAGGAAAGCCAACATTGAGGGGCAAATTACCCCTCACAGGCATACAAAACAACACCGATGCCAGATATTAAATGAGAGGAATAAAATTGTTTAATGTATTTTCTTCCTACAAAATTGTCTTCTGTGATTACAGCCTGTATGATTAGAGCTTCCCAGCTTCAAAACCTTCTCAACGACATAATTTACAAAACGGTACAGCACAGTCTGAAAACCATGGGCGTGACTGCGTGGAATTTGAAGGTTTTGCATTATTTGTGCATTGTCATTGTTACATTGTTGCATTGTCATTGTTACATTGCACTGGCGGATCTAGCCGCTCGGTTTGGGGGGGGGGCTAAACTGGGTCTCCAGGACTTGCCAACCGGGGGGGGGATGGGAAGCGATGTTGGCGGGGCGTTTGTCGTCGACCGGGGGGGGGAAGCAACGTAGACGTGGTGTTTGACGTGCTGACCTGGGGTAGGGTGCGAAGCGATGTGTTGTTGTCGACCATGGGGGGGGGGGGGGGGGGGGGAAGCGCAATGGGCGGATCCAGTCACTGGTTGGGAGGGGGGGCGAACCCGAAGTTCAACTGGCGACGGAGAGGGGGGGGGGAGTCGAAGTTTGACTGGCCGCCAGGAGTGGGTTGTGGTTGAAACCTGGAGCTGTGGAGGAACAGCTCACTTAAACATTGTTTGACTACCACGTTTTATTGGAATTTTATGTTTTGTACATGCTCTATTTATATATTTCATGGAGATTTGATGAAATACCATAGTCTCATACACATTTTATTTTGTGCATTGTTTATTTTGTTGCCTTTGCACATGTTCTGAATGGGAATGTCCGTAGGAGTTGAATGAAACGAAAACAGTAAACCACGAAGAAATTATTTTTAAAAAAACGAACATCTCAGTTGCGCACGCAAGAAACATGGCAGGGAAGCATCCGCGCAGCAGCGGTGGGCGCGGCAGCAAACTTCAGATGTCCGCTCTGCCCTGGAATCCGCGTCGAGCTGCGCTCCAGTCACACTTTGCGGCCCGCCAACAACAGCCAAGCCTGAGCAGAGGAGGGAGAGTTCGGCTCAGACTTGAGGAAACAATTCAAAATCAACTTGTGGTGTTGCACTGCATCCTATGTGGTCGGGTTTTACTTTAAAGAAACTGACCATACATGGGTATTCTTATTGGTGGACATGAAAAGTACGTCATTCTTGAGCATGGTCATTATGTCGCAGGTAGATCGGCATTAATCAAACGTGAACAGTTACTTTATATGGATCGCACTGTTTTATTTGCTCATTCTGTATATGTGAAGATATTAGCGACATTATTTTACATGTTTTTTTTTAGTGTGGGGCTCATTTACAGATAAACCTCAACTTGCAAAAATCTGCAAAAATAGTGCTATTTTCCTCGTATCCCTACGACAATGATCAGACAGAATTGTTTGCGGTCGTTATTCCCATACAGTGCAGGTGAAATGTTATTTGCTATAAAATCTACGACATAGACAATTTAAGTGCATCAGTGAGTTCGTAGTTACAATAGCAACTACAAACTCACCGGCAACAATAACAAATCCAATGACAAAAAGGGGCGCATGCCAGTAGCATTTAGAAACGAACTAAATCTATATATGTACCTTGTACTTTATTCCTTAGTGCAGCCGTATCCTCAGTTTCATCCGACGGGCGCCAGACGCTGCGAAGGCGTCGACGACGTCGCTGGTGGGAGGCAGGCTCTCGCGGTGGGCCTGGAGCAGGACGAGCGCCTCGAGGCGATTTTCGGCCATCGTCGCTCGCAAAGCGGTCAGCGTGCGCGTTACCTTCGAGAAGGTACGCTCGGCCTCCGCTGTGGATGCAGGGATGACGGCCAGTACTCGGAGGAACTTGTGGATGGACGGAAATACGTCCGCCACACACTCATTGAGAGCGCCGATCGCCGTGACGTGGTCGCTGTGCTGCGGCCTCCTGTTCCACATCGCCTTCCACACATCGAACTCTGCCTTGAGTTGGGCCTCGGTGCAGCCCAACAGACTGCGGTGCTGCACCCACGTCGGGTACAGCTGGTCCCACCTGGATATCCTCACCCTCTTTGGCAGGAGGTGGGCGATGCCGAATGCCCTCCTCTGATGGCTCTCGAAGCGTGCCTGTAGGTCTGTGCGCACCGCGTCGATGGCCGGGTTGAAGGTGTTCACGCGGAAGTACCCCTCCACAGACAGATCGGTGCCGGCGTTGTCCCGGTGGACAGACCTGCCCACCCGGCGAGGTTTCCTTGTCTCCATGCCGAGTCTCGTTGCCAGCGAGCAAACGTTCGCCATGATGGCCGCAAACTCCTTCTCGCTCTCTTGTCGCATGCCGTCAAGAACTGACCTCACCGTATCCACCAGTTCCAGGGACGCGATGAGGTCTGCACTCTGTCCTTGGAGCGCCAGGGCCAGCGGTCGCAGAATGCCGGACAGTCGCTGTGCAACAGCCAGACCCACCAGGAACTCGGTGTGACTGACGGCACTGAGAAGCTGCGCGGCCTTGGCGCTAGTGCGGCGATCCAGCCACTCCGTCATGAGCTGCAGAGCCAGGAAGATGGCAGGGAGCTCCTCCAGAAAACGGTCCACGGCGACGTGACGCTCGATGAACCGAGTGTTGCACAGCTTCAGCAACTTCAGCCGATGCCCGTCCTCCAGCTCCGTATTTTGCGCGTAGTGTAGCAGCTCCTCTCGCTTTGCCCCATCGGTTAGGAACACCACCACTGACTCCATCGTACCGGTGGCGTTGCGCACTACGCACACCTCGTCCATCTTCGACGTAGCCAGATTCAGCGCGTGCGCAGCGCAATGAAAGTAATGCGCCAGTGGTGCGCTGGCCTGGAGGTGCGCACATACGCCAACTCTTTGACTGGCCATTGCTGACGCTCCGTCGTAGCACTGCGCGACCATCACTTGCGCGGAGCTTCGAGGCGGAGCTCGGTTAGCGCAGTGCTGATGACGTTGGCCAGGTTTACGCCTGACATCCGCACCTCCGTACCGTCATCAGAGGTCTGGCGCAGCGCAGCGAATACATCGACGAGCGCTACCGGGTCCTCACGGACGACCAGTGAGCCATCGTGCTCGTCAACGTATCGCACGACTAGCGCGAGTTGCTCTCTGTTTGAGCAGTCTGTAGTCTCGTCGGCCATGATCGACCACACTCCTGACTTGGTGACCTTGGCGGCGACCTCCTTCTTAACCATCGTTGCCATGTCCTCGAGAATCACGTTCTGCACACTCTTGCTTGTATACAGGGCGTTACTGCTCGCCTCTCGAAGGTGCTTTTGCAGCACGGCGTCGCCCGACTGTATACGGAAGCGCAGAAGCATGCGGAAGTTTCCGTCGTTGTCAGTGGGAAAGGCTCCGCTCGGATCAATGCGTCCGTCATCTCGATGGCCGCGAAGCGGAATATTCTGGACAGCCACCAGCTTCAGAGTATCGACGATGGCGCCGATGATAGCGCGATTATTCTCCATCTCGCGCTGGCTCGCTGTCTCTACCTGGTATGCCACATCGAGCTCAGCCTTGTTGTAGCGGGCCTTGAATTCGGAGGCCTTCTGTATGTTCAAGAGGTGATGTGGGTGCTTGTTGTGCTGCACCAACGCGCCATTCTTTCCGGTTAGGTCCGAAAAGTCGTTCAGTGGCTTGTTAACCAGCTTCCCCAGCAGCTGTCCGCGTTCCGTCACTTTGCCCTCTGAGTTTCTACTCCCTCCGAATTGAGCACATGCGCTGCACCATGCGCCAGTCCGGTCCCCCAGGGGTACTGGTTTAGGTGGTCTGGTGTGATTCGTCGCGGGCGAAGGACATTTTCCCCCTTCTCCTTCTTCAAGTGGTAGGACACCGGAAAGTCCTTCTTGTCAGTTGGATGCCACCTATCCGTCAGACCAGCGAATTTCTGGGCGTCTGTGGTCTTGACGCCGTCACCGACCAGATAACCGATGTCCTTCGGAGAAACGCTACAACCGGCTGTAAGAACCGGAGCATGATCAGTAGCTGGCGGTTCGCCGGCGGCAGGAGCCAGCACTCGACCGGAGGCAAGATCCAGGACGGGAGCCGAGACAGATTCAGGAGCCGGCGCATGACCGGCGTCGGGGGCCAGTACTTGGCCGGCGGCAGGGCCTGGGGCGGGAGCCGGAGCAGAACCTGGAGCAGGATCAGGATCCTACTTTTGGCCGGCGGCAGGGCCAAGCACTCGGCCGGCGCCAGGAGCCGATACGGGAGCCGAAGCAGAGTCAGGGGCCGGTGCATGACCGGTGGCAGGAGCCGGTAAGTGAGCCGAAACAGAATCAGGAGCAGGGACTGTAATCAGACACAGGATATAGTCAAAAGGATGTTAATATCGCGAGAGCGTCCCACAGTCTTCAGTCTGTCATTAAATAAACATTTACCTGCACCACGACACATTCAATATTCATAAATAAAAGTACATTACAAAAGGAAAATTCGCAATGGTCTAAAGAAGTTAAATATTGACTGAATGTGAACAACATCAATACGCGGAATGTCTTTTCGGCCGGTATCAGCCAGTTACGATGTACACCGGAGCACATTGCACGTGCATGGTGTTCCTGACTTGAGGCCAATCACAGCCATGCAGTTATCTGAAAATATGACCCTGTATTTAAATAGGCAGACCTATATATATATATATATATATATATATATATATATATATATATATATATATATTTATACATATACATTAAGAATATCTAGGCCAAAGTTATGTTGTATCTTAATGTTTCTTGTAATAACATTAACCCTCGCACTCCGGACGGGGGGGGGATGGTCATTTTCGCACCACAGCCGTGAGGTTTTTCCACAGTACCTAAGTGCCGAACACGCACAGATAATCGGCTGAAACTTTGCATGCGTTCTAGGAATAGCCGATGTGTTGGTTCAAACTTTATGTTTGGGTGATCCAGGTTCACCGAGATATTCGACGTTAAATTCGGATTTTGCTTCTCAAAATGAAATTTTTATTCATCTTTTCAGGATTGTCTGTAGGAAAACCAATAAGAGGTATCGAAAAACCAATGGCATATTCTCGAAACCAATGGCATATTCTCGATAAGCAATTGATCAAATACAATTTGAAAAATAGTCCAGATATGTGTGACCTCGAGCAAGGCGAGGATACGAGGTCAATTTGACAATTTTTTTGTCGAATTAATAAAAAATTCAACATCCGTAACGTATGTTATAGAGCACTATCGTATCTATCAGTGTACAAATATCAGCTTCAAATCTTATACTGCGGTTCCGTTTTTATCAATGAAAACGTAGCCGGGGTTCACACTTTTACCGCCCTGCGTTGGCTGCAACTGAAGAAGCGGTCGCGGCCCGAAACTAGGTTGCTTCCACTCCAGCTGGACCGTGAACTATCAGACATACAATGCAACTTTTTATTTAATATTAGAAGTTCAATAACAAGGTAAACGATGCCGTTTTCCGTATCTTTCCATATGGCGTATAACAAAAGTTAGTGGGGTCAAATTGACCCCCCCAGTGGTGCGTGGTGGTGAAATCTGCTGGGAGTACGAGGGTTAATAACTATTAGGGCAAAGATAGTTAGTTATGTACCTAATTCTTTCTGGTTTTTCTAACAACTTTCAGGAAATAAAAGTATTACATAAGTTGCATTAAAATAGTTAAGGTCAGATACTCAAAATATGTTTTAATTGAAAGGCTTCTTACAGGGGCAGCACATCTAAGATAAATACCTGCATATATGAAAACTATGAAAGCACAAAACATGTATGGACTTACCTTTTGCCCTATTTTTAGAGAATAAATCCTTTATGGAAAGTTGACGCTTCATATCTACTCGTATAGCGATAGCTCTTCCTCTTGCTGTAGGAAGAAGGAATAATGGATAAATAAGCAAGCAGGCATGACACAATCATGTATTCAATGAAATAAAAACCTATTAGATTTGGGTAGCTAACAAGAGAAGCCTTCACCTGTTACCTAGTTTTTTGTGTTTGTTGGGGGGGCGGGGCTAATTTGTACTGTTAGCCACCCCCAGATTTGATTGGGGGGGCTAAAGCCCCTTTTGCCCCCCCCCCCTGGATCCGCCAGTGGGCAGGGAGTGGAAAAATGCGTGGGCGTGGATTCTGTGCTGACGGTATCAGGTGTGCCGCGGTGTGCCGATGCAGACGGTATCAGGTGTGACGCGGTGTGCCGATGCAGACGGTATCAGGTGTGCCATGTCCGCTCCGACGCGACGGTCTGTAGACACAGACGGCGTAATCTGTGTACCCAGCCCGTGTACCGAGGGCGTGCTATCGTCGCCTGCAGTTGAAAGGCGAATCTGGCTCAGCTATGCACGTAGTTCGCTTACGGAGTGACACCGCCACCGACGCCACAGCCCCGGACGCATCGCGACGAGACCGGAGCACCTTCTCGGGTGGAGACAGGCGGAGACGAACACACCGCGACGTGACCGGAGCACCGCAGCCTGACAGGAACACCGTCTTTGGCGGAGATTGACGGAGCCGAGCACACCGCGATGCGACTGGAGCACAGCATCCTGACCGGAATACTGTCCTGGGTGGAGCTCACCGTGAACGGCTGTGAGAGGTAGAGGAAATGAGCTATCCGCCATACGGCTGGTGAGTGGCGTGGGCAGCGAGTGCAGCGCAGCACACAGTAAATATTGCTTCGCAATGGAGGGAATTACACGGGAGGTGAGTGACGCAGCCGTTAAGCGACACGGGCGTTGACGAGCGAATGACTTGGCGGCAGTTGACTCATGCAGGGAGGTGCCGGTAGGTGACGGAGTGGTGTGAGCAGTGGACGGTACGGACGAGTGGTGCGGGTGGCAGCGCTCGTCATTTATCGGGTGTTACGTGCTGCACACCCCGATCGGCTCCGCCCGCGTTAGCAGGCCCTGCTCGGTGGCACAGACAGTTGCCGGCTCCCACCTCGCCTGACTCCCACACAGGCTCCTCATACTCTGGTGACGTCATTGGCGCCGTTCTGATGGCGGCAACACAGTCCGGGGCGCGGCCAGCCGGCGCGACGGGCGGCCCCACCTCGGCCCGGCCGCCGATCCTCGGCCAGCCGTCGGCACGCACCTCGACGCCAGTCGAGCGCGCTCGCTGCGACGACGGAAGCGATGCGGCCGAGTGGCGCGCGACCGCTAACGAGTCGCGCGTGACGTCACTGCTGAAGCAGGCGCCGGCCGCCGTGCTGGCCGTGCTCGACGGCTGCGTCAGCACCAACGGCGCGCCGGCGGACTCGTCCCGGCTGGAGGTGTACGTCGACTACGCGCCGTTCTGCGAGCCTGGCCGGCCGGCGCTGGCGCCCGAGGCGGGCCTGCTGCGGCGCGTGGTCGGCGTCGGCCACGACGCCGTGCTGCGGCACCCTGTGGTTGCGACGTTCGTGCATGCCAAGTGGCGCCGCGTGCGCCGCCTGTTCTACGCCGATCTGGCGCTGTACGCGTGCCTGCTGCTGCTGCTCACCGGCTACTGCCTGGAGCTGCTGCGGCGGCCGGCCGCGCCGGCGGCCGGCCCGCTCGCCGCCGCCGTGGCCGTGCTGACCGGCGCGCTGGCCGCGCGCGAGCTGATCCAGCTGGCACACGACTGCCGGCTGTACGTGCGCAGCGTGGAGAACTGGGTGCAGATGGCGCTGGTTGTGCTGCTGGTCGCCCTGCTGGCCCTCCACGGACGGGCGGACGCCTGGCTGCCGCACCTGATCACGTGGACGCTGCTGGCCGCCTGGATCGAGCTGGCGCTCATGCTGGGCCGCTTCCCTGGCGTCGGCATCTACATCTGCATGGTGATGCGCGTGGCGCGTCGCATGTCCGTGCTGGTGCTGCTCTACTCGCCGCTGCTGGTGGCGTTCGCGGCCGCACTGCACGTGCTGCTGCACGACAGCGTCGCCTTCCACAGCGCGTCGCGCTCGCTGCTTACCACCTTCCTGATGGCGATGGGCGAGTACGACTACGGCGCGTTCTCGACGGCGGCGGCCGAGTTCCCGGTGACGGCGCACCTGCTGCTGGCTGGGCTGGTGGTCAGTCTGTCGCTGGTCACCGTCAGCCTGCTGATCGGCCTGACGGTGGCCGACACCGGCGCCGTGTTCCTGCAGGCCGGCGTGATCCAGCTGCGCCACGCCGCCGTCGCCGTGCTGCACGTCGAGTCGGCGCTGTACTCGCCGCTGGTGGCTCGCCTGCTGCCAGGCGGGCTGCTGCGCGCGCTGCGGGCACGCGCCGCGCTGTTGCCGCTGCTGCGCGTGCGGCTCGACTCGGCCGCGCTCGGCGGGCCGGGCCGCGGCCGGCGGCCGAGCCCGCCGGCCACGTACCAGGCGGGCTTCCGACCGAACAGCTGCCCACATCGGCACACCATGTTCCGGCGCACTCGCTGCGGCCGCCTGCTGCCCACCGGGCTGGCGACGCGCGGCGCTGATCAGCGCGACCTGCTGGCGCTGCTCAGGAAGCGCCGCTGCCAGAGCGGCCAGTGCCGCCTGGCGGCCGCGGCGGCACCGCCAGACCAGCCGCCAGCCGCCGGAGATGGCGCTGCCGGCGACAGGACAGCCCGGCAGCCGACACAGGTGGCGCTGTCACAGGTGGCGCTGTCACAGGTGGCGCTGTCACAGGTGGCGCTGTCACAGGTGACGCTGCCGGCCATGGCGCCACGCACGGCGGACGTACCGGTCACCGTCCCGGTCACCCTCGGGTGGCAGCAACTGCATAAGCGGCGCGTGGCCGAGGCCATGAACCGGAAGCTGGACCTGGTGGTGGCCGAGGTGGCCCGATTGTCAAAGAAGACGAGCACCGTTCAACGCCGCCTGGAGTCTCTCAGCTCAGACGGTATCGGAACCAGTCGCTGAGCCGGAGCCTCACTGGAGGTCCGAGTCGGTGAACATCAATCGCTCAGTGGGTTTCAAGCATGCGTGTCCACACCCGGGGCCTCATTCATCTGTTGAGCTCTGTACCGATAAATACTGATTTGGTTCTCGGCTACCACGTACAAGGAGGCATCCTTCCATGCCGACCTCCGACGCAATTTGAATATTTGAACTTACGCAGCGGACCATCCACTCAGTCGCCCAGTCGCGTTCTACCATGCTGCAACAGCGGTGGCGGCACCAGACGAACCGGCTGGGGATGTAAAACTTCTCAAATTTCGAAAAACGGTTCGTATTTGAACAGCTAACATTCGTCAGGTCTGCTTCAGACAATTTTTATTTGATGAAATGCTCTTAAAGTACGAGAAAATGGCATTTTAGTATTACACTTTGGCACAAATTTGACTCTTGGGGTGGGGGGACATGGCTTCTGTGGCACCCCTTAGATCCGCCAGACTCAGTGTGCCACAGTAAATACCATGGATTCCCAGTTACATAGTTACTATGTGACACGCACCTCCGCCCACGTGCGTCAAAAGTCAACTCAATACAACAAGAGCAAAACAACAACCGGGTGATGTCATCCGATAGCCGAACAGACTGCACCCTCTCCAGATAAGGACTGAGTGTAATGTCGCCGGTATCAATTGGACTGCGGCAATGGTGGTGACGTCACTTCGTTACGCGTCAAGCGCGGACATTGGCCGCCGGCCGTCGGGCGGCAAAACTAGCGCCGCCAATCGGCCGGTGGGGGAAACTATAGGCAGAGCTGCCCGACATTGTCATAAATTCAACAATACCAAGAAACCGCACAATAAATGTAAAAAGAGTCGCAGGATTGCGTTGTAATGCCATGAATTCGGCGAACGTTAAGCTTAGTTGCGATCATTTTGTTGAAAAATTAGCTTCGGGATTTGGACCCACAAAATAATGTCGTTACCCTACTGAGAAAAAAATCCCATGGGATTGACATTTATTCTCCATGGGACATACGGGATCCCATATGTCCCATGGAGGAAAACCTGGATTGTCTCATGATCAAAACCAAATCCCATTGAAATATACAGAATCCATGGAAAAATCAGAACAGTCCTATCGTATAATTGGGGCAGTTCCGTATAGGGTACCAAAACCCCGTTATGACTTTTAGGTGCCCGATCCCTCAGGCATCCACGAGGCTTCCCCTTGTTGCGCAACCGTGCTTAACATGCCGAGAGACTGGTCTAAGATATTTCAAGTGCGGTGTAGCGACCTGCACCAAGACCAACGAATAATTAATTAAGAGTTTAATCAGTCATGCAGACACTCAATATGTCAGGTAAAATACGTGGTTCTGAAACAGCCAGAACAATAGCTCGAACGGCATTGCCAATCTTCACAATGGAGGATCAGTCATCAGACCAATCATCAGCTGACGCTACTTCGATGGCATCACTGCGATTGGCAGTTGGGCGTCGGCCGGCGTGTTTGAATCTTTTTGTGTCAGGTCCGCACGGGCTAGCCTCCTATCTTACGAACTATTGACGATGGAAACGGTTGTGCGTTTGAGAGCAAGGCAAGTGGACAATCATTAAGTACACAAAATTGTGATAAACTGTTGTGGGGTGATGTGATAGGCTTATGGCGACATATTGCAGGATTATTAGTAGTGCTGCCATGATCTGGTTCCGTAGTTGATGTCTGAATGAAATGCTACTGCAGGCTGGAACTGGTGGTTTGGAGAGCTGATCATGATTGTGATAGGCAGACAGGTAGGTACCTAGGTAAATTTGTAGCTCAAGGTAATTTTCGATTTCTTGGAATTTCTTTTTTCTAATGCAATGTTCATGAATATGCTTAACAAGATTGTGATGTGACAACTCGTTTCATCTGCAAATGCATACTTTCAGTTGGGAGACAAAATAACACCCATGAAGGGGCTTGGAGTTGGATAATATAGCATGAAAAGTAATGTTCAAAATCAGGAAAACTGCAACATAACCTAACCTAGCCTAACCTTCCATGCAAGAAAACGTTTTTAATGGAAAGTTTTTGAACATATGTTTTCTCGAAACATTTTATTTAATTAAAAACACTTAAACTAAGTTAACTGAACCTAACCTAGCTGTTTTTGAATATTTTTTTTAAAGCCTGACTTAAGCTAACCTAAACTACCACGAACTGCTTTTGAAGAAAAACAAGTTTTTATAAATGAAAAATATCACAATTTTTAATGTTTTTATTTGCAATATGCAAACACGCAAGTTCGTGTTTCAACAATCAACAAACAAACGCAATCAACAAACAAAAAACTTCATTTTTTTCCAAAAAACTGAATAGAAAATCATGAATATCACAATTTTGACAAATTTCCACAAGAGCGAATGGTTCCATCATCTTCATCGTGTTCAGAGACGTGTTGGTATGTAGTCGCTGGGTCCGAATTGCAAACACGTATGACAGCTTCCGAGTCCAACCCGCACGGGCGGACCGCACGTCCGCCCGTGGCCAGCTTTATTCTCACACTCCCGCGGCCGGGGATCTTTTGGCGCGAAAGCAACAAGCCAATCGGAAGGCACGCGTCGCCTTGGCGACGCGCGGGACCATGACGTCACCCGTCTACACTCTATAAACCTTGAAAAAGGAGTGCACACGCACTCAACGCACATGGCCTAGACATGACACCGGAGCGAAATGGCACACGATGTACCGCCACGATGTTCGAACTATCGTCACAAGTGGTCGTCAGCAGCATGGCAACGGGTTTATCCGCAACGCAAAGACTGATGTCACGACTGCGCAAGACCGTCGCAAGTCTTAATAGGGTACGCACTAGATTTCAGCACAAGGCATCTAGCACTCGCCATAGGCGCCCCAACAAGCGTTCCACAATCCGCACAGACATTACACAGTTTCACAATGTGGTGTAGACCCGAAACAAACCGCCCATCCACTAACGCATCCCCGGCGGGATCCTCATTTCCGCCCAACGCTAGTTATAGCAATTGGTACACTAGCATCTTATTCTAACATCGCGCAACCAGGTGCTCACATCACACACGTTTTACACTGTAACCAGCGACTGTTCTAACAACAATTCGTACACTAGCATCTTAATCTAACATCGCGCAACCTCACATCATACACGCGTTTGCACTGTAACTAACGACTATTCTAACAACACCCAACCAGGAGCTCGCTTTACCAGATTCGATCGTCGCAACACAGTTGGCGGTACACTCGGGGGAAGTCCAGGCCCGGGGTCACCTGTCTCTGACCCCACTCCCTCCACGGATGGGACAACATCAGGGCTTCCTATTCCTAAGCTAACCGTAGTGCCCGTCAACGCCGATTCTCTCCTGACAGCGGGGTACCCATCCCCTTCTTCCCTCTGAACGGAAGTTGCTTGGGTGGGACCCAGATCGCCGCTGTTACTGTCGTCACCACCAGCCGCTAACGCATCCGCGCCGAGATCCCCACTTTCCCCAACGACGCGAGTTCCGAGAGCGGTGCTTCCGGAGGAAGGATGTGAACCCCCTTCGCC